>LNAC01000771.1:531842-575266 GCA_002007465.1 Ailurus styani
TAAAAAAAAAAAAAAAGGCCAGAGGAAACAGCCCTGATGGATGGTCCTGGGGTCAGAGCAGGGTTGAAGCAGAGGGACGACAGTAAGACCAATGAGAATTCACAGCCAAGTCAGATTCTCCCCACGCTTCCAAATCCATGGTCTATCCAAATCTGAAGAAGTTTCCATTTCACCAGTGAAGCAAAAGATCCAGAGTTCTGCAAGCTGGATGAGCAATGGTTTCCTGAATGACATAGAACTTGGATATATTTGCATATTGCTTTCTAAACCTAGAGTAAATGTGCCTTGCACTTCCCATTCAACACTCTGTTCCCAAGCTTGCTTGCCTATGTGCTGATCTATTTTGTGAGGGTCTTGCAAGACTCTCTCTCCAAGATGACTGGTGAAGGCCTGAGTACCATGTGAAATCACCCAGAGAAAGACTTTGAGAACACAGTCTTAAAGGCAGAGAGCAGGGGACACAGTGGGTGATGCAGCAACCCAGCCTCACATACTGAGCTCCCAACCCGTAGGCTCACAGCTGTTGTGCCTTTCCATGCAGGTAAGCACTTGATTAGATCAGTGCCTGGTATCTCCCCCAGGAAAGCATAGGATCTACATGAGCAGCTGAGTGCCGGCAGCCTATTGCAGAGGCTGGGATGGGAAGGGTCATGTATACCCTGACTCCCCACCTATTGTAGGTGTCCATTAGATGTTTTGCGCTCCACTTGCTTCACCTGCAACAGAGAGGATATACCAGCTGAGCTGGCGTTTATTGTGGTCGTCCTGAGGGTGGCTCCCTTTGAGAGTGAAATGGTCCATCTCCTACCATCTGGTATCCCAAAGCAAAGAGTGAGCAGGAGGCATTTTAATTATCATGCATCTTCAGGAGAGGACAAGATAAAGAAGAAAGAAGGAGCCCACGTGAGTATTTGAATCAGGTCCTTAAAGTTCACCAAAAGCAGTTTCCTCCTTGCTCCAGGCTGAGGACGAAGTGGCAAACACTGTCAGTGTCCTCCCCAGCCAGAGGCTAAGGGACCTGGGGGATGTCTGTGGACACAGCTCTGGCTGCAACCTCATGCATAGTTCCCACTCCTGGAGTGCCTGATGGCTATTGCTGCTACCACACTGCACCTCGACAAATCTGCAGGGTCTCCCTTGTTCCAAAGAGAAGTAAACAGAGCATAAAGAAGGTAGGAAACTTTCCAAAGTTCTGGAATCTTAGGGACAAATTCAGATGTAAGCCCAGGTCTGTTTGACTGTAAAGCCCATGCATTTCCCATTAGAGCAGCAGTTTGTACCTTTTTGTTATTTGGACCCCTTTATACTGTCTAAGATTATTGAGGACTCCCAAATGACATTAGGATTCAAAACAAGAAAGCAAATGGAGATGACATTGTTTCACATGTTTGCAAATCTCTTAGATGTCTGGCTAATAGATTCTTACATCTTCTTCAGTATTTAATCTGTTGCAGTATCATCACATAGCCTCTAGAAAACTCCACTGGATAACTCATGAGAAGAATGAAAAATGTTTTAGTGTATTTTGAAAATAGTTTTTAACCTCAAAGACCTCCTGGAAGGGCATCAGGACCCCGAGGGGTCTCCAGACCATGCTTTAGGAATCACTGCACTCCAGTATGCCCTTCTGCTTGGGGAGTGGAGGTTGGGACTACCTTATGAAGGACCCCTGGCTGTGTTGCTTGGGAACCCCCATCACCAAAGTGAGCCTGTCACTTAGCAACAATTGCATATATAGGTCTTAGAAACCTTGCCTTAAAGATCTCAAGCTTAAGGCTTCCTCTGAGGATGAGATGATTTCTCACTTGCTGATGTGAGCCCAGAAGAGTTCCATGGTATTCATGGTACTCTAAGAAGGCCGTGCTTCTTAGAAAGTGGGGTCCCATACTGTGAGAGGCTGTACACAGATCAGGTCCACGCACAGCAGATTGACCCGGCCAGAAGACCCAACCTCCAAATAACAATTTCTGCCCCTTGCATTCAAAATGATGAGAGGCATTTACTACGAAGTGTTGCTTTTAATTTTTTTCTGTGAAAATATGAACCTTCATATGTCATGAGGTGAGACAGCAGGCACCACCTGCTTTTTCCCTTCAGTGGAATGATGCAAAGTCAGGTAGCTTTCGGGATAATGATCATCAAACTGAAGCTTCAAACAAAGAAAGCAGACAGGACCCGGAGTCAGGTTAACAAGCTGGAGCCAGATGAATGGAGATGAGGACCGGGCAGGGAAATTCAGCAGAAGAGAAGGGAGGCCAGCCCCACCAGTCAGACTCAGGTGGCCCAGTCAACGTCAGGAAAACAGACCCCTGCCTGCTCAGCCCAAGGTCAGAAGCATCACAAATCAGAATCAGAAAGGGTAAGGGAAGGCCTGGGCTTGGCTTCCATCCTAAAAAGCTGTGTTGGCATCAGGAGGCTTCTCAGATATCAAGGTGCTGATTTGCTGGTTGTGGCACCTGAGGCCATAAAGTGCCCCCACTGAATATATTGAACCTCATTTCTATAACAGAACATTTTTTCTTTACATTCAACTTTTTCGGTGATAAATTTTATTCATGTTTTAAAATAAGATTTCATATCAGCTTTGAGAATTTGAAGATTTCTGTGTACATCTTTTTTGAAGTACAGTTTCCATTAACTTTACAAATTTTGCCTTTAAGATCCAAAATTATCTTTTATCTATTACTTGGGCTTTTAATAGTTGTCTTAACTTTTTAACATTTTCTGACTTTATAGCTAGGCTGCTTACGTGCAAACAATTTATAATTTAAATAAGATAAGTAAATTAGAGGTGACTTGTTCAAACAATGAACAACTGCCAATGAGGGACAAATAAAAAATAAAATACTTACTTTAGAAAAATGTCATCCTATCACAGACAAACATTAGCCTTTTAGAAGTCAGCTGTCACTTTATGGCCAGTAATTAAGTAATTAAAAGGTTGAGTTCCCATTGGTCTCGCCACCATATATGACTCTGGCAAGCTTGTACTGAGTGCCCAACCATGGAGGTCAAGTTCCTTTTTGAGACAGCTAACATTACTTATCTTCTAAGGGGTCACAACAGACTCTATACCAGGGTTTTCACCTAGCCTCTCCCTACCAACTTTCTTCTTTCTTTCTTCTGTCTCTCTCCCTTGCTCATCCACAAAACATATAGTAAGCACCGTTATGTCATTAGGGACTCTGGTTTTCTTCCCACCTGTGAAAACCTTTATGGTGTTCACTGCAGAGGCCTGGCAAGTATCCCATCTCAGAAGTTAGAGACTTCCCGTGCTCACCTGGCTGCACCACTTCCCGCTGGATGTCAACACCACCCTATATTATTCACTCTTCTGGGGCCCCCGGATGCCCTTGACCCAGCCTGCTGCAGACGTGAAGAAAGAAAAGAGCAGAGAGTAGTCCCTGGAGTTGTTTCTAAAAGAGAGTGTACATAAATGTGTGTGTGTATGTACTCGATTACCTTAAACTGTGTTTTATAGTATGCTTATATTATTTCAAAATATTAACACTTTTTTTTAACATCTTAATTTTATTTTATTTGTTTTCAGTGTTCCAAGAGTCATTGTTCATGCACCACACCCAGTGCTCCACGCAATACGTGCCCTCCTTAATACCCACGACTAGGCTCACCCATCCCCCACTCCCCTCCCTCCATAACCCTCAGTTTGTTTCTCAGAATCCACAGTCTCTCATCTTTATTAACACCTTCTATTGGTAGTTATTAACTTTAGGATGGTTAAATAATATACATGTAGAAAGAGATAGATGATGGGTAGATATAGATGATAGATGATAGATTAGATAGATGATAGATAGATAGATAGATAGATAGATAATAAATAGGAAGACAGGTACATACTTAGAGCACAATCCCTTTTTTCCATGATTAGAGACCAGAGAAATTAACCTGAAGTCCTATTTAGCAACGATGATGAACAGCAAACCCTGTTATCCTGTGTCTTGTGTAGAATCATTTCACAGGAGCTTCCTGTCTGAAGAGAGAGGAAGCAAACACACATTCATTTCCATGCTAAATACAGAAATGCCTCCATGTTCATTTATTTTCCTAATCCTGTTATTGTTATTTTAATTTTTGCAAACAATATACAACAAGCTACACATTTCATTGGCCTGAACTGCCTCAGTCCAAGCCCAACTCATTTCTCAACAGTAAGACTTTGGTCAAAGCTCTTAATATATAGGGCTCTTGATTCCTGTCTGTCTTGCTGGCTGCACTGTAGGTGAGAGGGGGGAAAAGTAGATATCTAAGGGGAGAAAGAATGGAAATAACTCTTGCAAGGCATTCACCTGCTCATCATGGCAGAGGATAAACTGTGTTTGGATCCACTTCACTCAAGGGCTATATTAATGCCTTCTTGCCATCCCACCTCACAAAGCAACAAGCACAGATTACATCTTTGATGAGTGTTGTGCTGCAGCTTTATGCAATTTGACATCTTCGCAAAATCTCTGTCTCTCCACAACGAAAAAAATGTCTGTTACAATTTGTGCAAAAATTTGATGCCTTAATACACTGGGTGATTTAGATGTTTCTTTTAGAATGTTTCTCTGCTTTGTGAGAAGGAAGAGCTGTTTGCCTGAAATATCAATGGTATTCTGGTTTTCCTGACACTTTCTGGACCACAGGAGAAACCCTCTGATCCTCTTTTGAAGTCAAACTGTCACTGTTGTAATGGTCAGATCCTCCATGTGTATTAGTTGTGAATTAGTCCTAACAGCCTGGCGGGGAAAGCCAAGAGAGGGGCAAGGAGAAGGACAAGGGACTCTAATCCCAAGAGGCAGTAAAGCCACTGCCCACGCTGGGATGTGCCCCCTGAAAAAGTTGAAATTACCATTATGATGACAGCTGTCAACAGGAAAGCACGGCTAGCTGGCTCTGCTGTTTTCTTCCTGAAACTTCCAATAACCCATCACCTTTTTATATGGTAAGGGGATCTGAAAGATTCCAGCATGTCATCGCTTCCTTTTTTCCAAGATTCTATCAGTTATGTAGCAACAAGTTAGGAGGGAAAAGCTTTATGATTCATGACTTGTACAGCATTTGACTTTCAGAAGGACTCAATAGGCCCTGATGAGCTAGTGAGGAATCCACAGAAGGTGCTGATGGCCCACACATTCTTCACGTTCTTCTGTTCCCAAATCCTTTCATTTTGGATAATGGTTATTACAGGATATGTGGACAAGGAAGTGGGTTCAGAGGCACACTCTTAGTCCAACAACAGTATGACTTTCTGAAAATGGAGTTGTTTTACAATAATAATGGCATTGCTGCCACTTACATGGTATGTCCTGAGGGCCTCCGCTGAAGGAACAGTGTACAGTGTACGGTGGAAATAGACCCGTGCTACTTCAGGCAGGTGTCTTTTTTTTCTAAATGAGCCTTTCCACTCATATCCAGGACTGACCAACATCTGGACCCCACAGCAGTGAATACCATAACATCCATGTGGCTCTGAACTATCATTAAAACACATGAGGATTTTATGGTTT
Source organism: Ailurus styani (assembly GCA_002007465.1). Lineage (NCBI taxonomy): Eukaryota > Metazoa > Chordata > Mammalia > Carnivora > Ailuridae > Ailurus > Ailurus styani. The sequence goes on from LNAC01000771.1 coordinate 537,356, forward strand.
TAACCAGTTTGCAATTGACCAGCTGTGTCTCAATTCAGCAATGAGATGTTGCCTCTTTTCCTCTCCAGCCTCTGGGTGTAGGACATCTGGTTGGATTCATGGCCTTTGGGTAGGATTTATTAGATAGTAATAAGACTTGTGGAATTGATTTAACTAGTACTGTGATGCAGAAAATCTAAAGCTTCCCTGATTGTATCTTTTCTTCCAGCCTCTGGATTTGGTACTGAAAATAATGATAAAAAACACTAGTCACTATGATGTCTCAGTATTACCTGTATAGACATGGTACCCAGGGCTGCACATGCATCCCTCAGTCCTTGCAGAGTCTCTCTGAGGCAGTGCTGATACCATCTCATTAAGCAGAAGAGACCAAAACCCATGATGGCACGGTGTGTGTGTGTGTGTGTGTGTGTGTGTGTGTGTGTGTGTGTGTGTGTGTGTGTGTGTGTATCTCAAACTCAGAGAGGGATGCCAGAACTAGATCTTACCTACTTTCTGCTCTCCTGCTAAGGAACTTCTGTCAGAGTGTGTGCCAACAAACATTTAATTCCAGCCCTGTCTTTCATGAGCATTGTTATTTGGGGCAAATTATTTAATGCTTCTGAAGCTAAGTTTCCCCAGCTGTAAAATGGGGACCACAATACCTACGCAGTGATGGAACGGTGAAATGGGAAGTATAGAGTATAACATGGTATCCAATTCATACAAATGGCTCAATGTCTATTGAGGGAATAAATGAGAGAATGAATGAATGGGACTTTGATTAGTAATTCCTATTCCTCTTTCAGAAAGTTAGTAAATATAGAGGGCAGAGATGAAGACAGAATCATTTTGACCAAAATATTCAAGAAGGACTTTGTTAGAAATACATGAATAGCTTAGAGAAGTTCTTAGTCAAAAATGATTCACATCCTTTTTTGTAATTGCCCATGTCCAAAATCCTGGCCAGAAAACCAGAAAGATGACAAAATGCAGTTAACCTTCTCTTGGCTTCTCTGGCCTGGAAACACTCTTATCACCACTGATCAAGGGTTCCCTGAAGGTCCAGGGGTGTCTGAAGCACCCCAAGTAGAGAGACTTCAAGCTGTAGGGAGCCCGAGAGGCATGGGTCACTTTTGACATCCACCTTACATGGACCACAGTCAGAAAAGACCACAAGGGGTCAGTCTCACATGAATAGGAGTTGGACTTTTAAAAGTGTTCAGGTCCTGGTGAGGGGCAGGAGTCTCCAGGGAAAATGGGAAAGTGTCAGGATTCCAGCTGAGCTTTTGATATTCATCCCCTTAAACCATCACCCTGTGGAAGGAGGAAAAGGAACTCCTGGCATCTGATTATAGGGTTACAATGGTCATTAAAATGATTTTCAAGTCCCACTTGAGAATTAGTGACTTAGAAGAGATTCAGTGTCACCTATAGCCCCATCGTCATCAAATGTCAGCCTTAGTGTCATGGACCTTGTCTCATATCCATGTATCTGCTGCTCTGAGAGGCAGCATTGGAGTGTGGGCATAGAGTGGGCCTTCAGGGCAAATGCACTGAGCTCAAATTCCAGCTCCATCTCTTACTCACTTACTGTGTCACTGGGGAAGGTTCTGAGTCTTTATGAAACTTAGTTTCCCTTTTTGTTAAAATCTCCTCTTCCACGGCTCTTGTCAGGACTAAGCAGGATAACATATGGAGGGCCAGTTACCAGTAGGTGCTGGAGAAGCTCCTAAGAAGTTCCTAAGGAGATCAAGCACCACATGGGCTTCTTGTGAAATATTTCAATCAAGAGGTCTCATTTGATTTTGTTCCATATAGGATTTTTTGCTTTTATTGTTGCCTTTATCCTTTCATAAAAGAGTATCATTTTGTCCTTTCTTTCCTGAAAGACAAAAAACAGACCAAGGAAATTCTTTGGTGGGACCTTGGAAATAAGGTCAATGGATTCCATTTCCTGGTATGTTTATTCACTGTCCATGTGTAGCTAACCCAAAGACATGATACCAACATTCAAGAGCAGCCCCACTACTTGCCCAGATTAGTGGCATAGTAAGTGAAGCCATGAATGGGCACTTCAGTAGCAAGCCAAGATAGAGCTCAATCGATATGGCTGCTTCAATACATGTCCACAAAGGTAGTCCTTAGCCCCGTTATAAACTCCCTACTACATTAATGAGAAAGCAGGTAATTAGTAGAAAAAAAGATGAGTGCTAAAAATACAACATCCTTCAGTTCAGATAAAATGCTTTTTGAGGGCCACAAACTTTTTTTTTATCTCATTTAATCCTCATAGCAACCCTGGGAAATTAATGTTATCATCCTAATTTTTCATCCAATGAAAATGATGCCCAAATAAGTGGAGGGGCTTGCCCAAATTTGTACTGCTAGCAAATGGAAGACCAAGTCACACAGGAAATGAAAGAGAAAAATGATCTAATGGCAAAACAAATGCTGTTTCAGAAGTTAGTCGCCCTGCCTTTGTTACATAGTACTTCTGTGGAATGTCTCAGGACATGGCCAAATGAATTACAGCAGGATGGGGAAGACAAGGTATGAGGATAGGACCCCAAGGACAGCCTCTCCCAGTGGGAGGAAACGAACAGCCACAAGAGAGGCCAGAAGTCCAGGGCATCAAGCAGAAGTGCCACCAGAGGATGTGGACACAAGAGTCCCGAGAGAGCCCTAAGGTCTCCTGACAAGTGGGCAAAGTTTGGCTGCTGAGAAATAAGCAGTCCACACTCCCAGCCTTTGGAAGGGGACAGGACCCCAGGCACTGGCCAGAACCCAAAGATAGAGCTAGTGCAGCCAGAAATGGGGAAAAGCAGGTTCTGTTTTCAAGGAGGGACTAAGACACTAGACGTAGGACCCAGATGGAAACTGAAGCACTGAAACTGGCCCTACTACTCTCAGAAAGAGGTCATCACAGACCTGGCAGCCAGGGTGAGTGACCTGCCTGCTAGAGTTTGTCAAAGTTCTTCTGCCCAAGTCAAGTTTCCCCATCGTGAGTGGGACTGAGCCTACAGAGGAGGGGAGATGAAAATTCAACTATGGGAGCTGGGGGCTTTTACAGGTGATGCCCAAAAATTCTCTGATGGCAGGACTTTGGGTAAGTCATTCATCCAGAGTGAGCTTCAGTCAGTAAAAAGAAGTGGAGCACAGTTTCCAGTTCCTTCTAGTTTTGTTTCTTTTTTTGTAAAGATTGTATTTATTTATTTGACAGAGAGAGAGAGCGCGCGCACAAGTAGAGCAGTAGGCAGAGGGAGAGGGAGAAGCAGGCTTCCCACTGAGTAGAGAGCTTGATGCTGGACTCAATCCCAGGACACCAAGATCATGACTGAGCCACCCAGGCACCCCAGTTCCTTCCAGTTTTAAGTCTCTGGGTCTATAATGTCAAGGATCAACAAAAATAGATATTGAAACATAATTTGTCTGGAGAGGTCAATGGAACATAAAGCAAAAGTTAGGGTTGTTTTGAGCTGGTGTAACCTACAGTATTTAATTTCAGGAAAACCTTTACCTTTGATGTGCTCAGCTACAAATTGGGGATTGAGGGATGAGTACTTTAAGCATACTAAAGTGAATTAACTAAGCAAAGCATCCAAATGCTTAGAAGATATACAAAATACAAATAATGGAAATAATGAAAATCTACCATCCTAAAATCTCTTTAAAAAGAAAAAAAAAGTCCTGCAGGAGTCAAAGAAATAGCTTTCTTCAGTCCCACTGCCAAAGAGAACAGAGGGTAAGGAAATTCTGATTGCTGAGAAGTGGAGAAAGCACAGCTGCCGAAGAAACTAAAACTTAAATACTTTTGCTGCAGTAGCTTTTCTGCCTTTAATCTCTTTAATTGACTGCTCCCAGCTACATTGAAATGCATCTTCATCTGTTTGAAATAAATTGTCTTGAGCAGTCTGACTGGGGCTGGGAGATGATGGAGAACTGCTTTATTTCTAGTTGTCATGCTAGTTGACTCCTCTCTATCACTTGCCTCTGAAAAAAATAATAAGGCCTTTTGAAATGGAAATAGAGTTCTTTTTCTTGAAGGTCTCTGCTCTCATGTCTTGATTCAGCCTCCTTCTAGGAGCATCTTTCAGGTCTACTCTGCAGCCCCCTGGGGGAGTTCCTGCTCCACTACCTTCCTTGCCCCTCCACCCACAGTAGGGATTTTGCCAAGCATCTCTACACTAATGACTCCAGCCCTGGTCTCTTCCTGAGCTCTGAGCCTCTACTTTGGGTATATCCACATAGGTGAGCTGCAGGACTCTCATGTATGCACAAGAATCAAGGCTTTCACTGGGGTCACGATCCCCAGCCCCAAAGCACCTCCCATCACCTCTCCTTCCTGGGTCTCCCTGTCTTAGCCAAGGTTCCTCCAGCCTCTGCCAGTCTGGTAACTGGGGCTCTTTCTGTGCATGTGTAAGCCATCACCAGGCCTTCCAGTTCCATGACTCTGCCTCTCCTCATGTGCATTTCCACCTGTCCCTGCTCTACTTGAGCCTCTCCAGCCTCTCCCCTGGACCCTGAGAGCCCTCCCTGTCTGATCTCCAACTTAAATCCACCTAATAACACCTAAAACACAGCATGCTCATGGCACTCTTCTCTAAATTTTAAGGTTGGTACCTATGGCCTGCAGGATAAAATCCACATGATTGCTTTGGATTCAAATCCATTCATGCCCTTGTTCCAAATTGTATTCCACATTGTTCTTCTACCCTTGGCCTCCACAGAGCACACATGCTCCTGGCATGCTGCACACTCCCATTCTTGAGACACAACACACCCCTCCAGATCTTTGGGTCTTGGTCCATCCTCTGCTCATGCCTCAGCCACTAAGACCCTGAGTCGGAACCAACTTTTTCTCCCTTGTGCTCCAGTTTCACATTCCCTTTACCACTCTCTAGCAATTATTTAATTTTATCTCATACTGAATATTAGCTATTTGCATCCCCAATGAGGCTAGAGTTTTCTTCAGTGCCATTCTCAAGGAGGCTGCAAGTTTCTTGAATCCTGGGTGATGGTTAAGAAGCCAGTTCCCTGGAGAATAACCACTGGATCTGGATTATTGGGCAAGTGTCCCAAGCACTTTCACATAACTCTCCTGATGTGTAAGATGAGGATCATAACTGATCCTACCTCATCAGATTCTGGGAGGACTAAATGTCACAATGTATGTAATGTGCTTAGCACAAAGCCTGGCATAACACATGTTCCATAAATGTGTGCTTTGATTTTTTTATTGTTATTATTTTTGTACCCAGAACAGTAGAAAAGCACTCAGTAAGTTTTTAGAATTGGAATTCTTTCAGGATAAATATTGTTCAATCTGGGGACTCAGACAATTTAAGAGTGTTGTGGGGCTAGAATGTCTCTACTAGCTCTTGGTCAGTGGACCACTTGCCCATCTAACCCCTTGTGCAAGATGAAAGAGCAAGTTAGAAACTGAAGACCCAAGACCCTTGGCTCTGGGAATGGGTCAATCTCCTGAAATAGGTCAGCATTCTCCTCCCTTACCCTGACAGTCAGTGTCTGTCTTCAAGCCAAGTGAAATGGAATTTGATAAAAGATACTGCCACTCCTTCACCAGTGTCATGAAATGGCCCACATGCAGTAATAGTCAATCACAGTGGGTGCCCAAGTCCCCCAGTCCCAGGACTGCCTGATGACTCTCAGGCTGCACTTAATCATGAAGTATAGTGACAAGACATGCTATCATCTCATGGACATGGAAAGAGCTCCCCTGAAAAACCTACTTCCCTGGGAGATACTCATTTTAGGAGATTCATATTTAGTTTACCAAAAACCATGTAGAGAGTCTCCTCGGGAAAACATTTTGAAGCAGTTGAACAATCTCACAGTACTCTAGACTGTAGGAAGCTCTCAGATCTGTGGCTGGCAGTCAGAAAGGTATGGCATGGCAGTTCAGGGGAGTTAGGCATAAATCTCTTGACCAGTCACTGAGAAGTAGAAAAGAAACAGAAGTAGGTGCTAGGTGGTTCGTGGACAGAGTTCTGAACTAACTGTCTAGCAAGCTCTGACATTCATCGATCAACCATGAAAACGAGAAATCACATCTCCATGAATTTGAGATGGGGGGTGAGGGAAACACATGATTTCCAAAGTCTTTTTCATGGCCGAAGTTATCTTTCTGTACCCTGAGATCCCAGTCCCTAGGTCCCCACTAAGTAAAAGGAGAAACAATGACCTCTCTTATTTTAAAAAATGCAAAATCCATGAAGTTCTAATGGCAGAACCAAGGCTAATACCCAGGGCCCTGATTTTTGGTCCATTTGTTTGCAACATTTGTACCAGATGTCCTTTGGTCATCCAATGCATGCTGTCCCTCCTTCAGTCACAAGGGACCATGTGACACAGATGAAATTGAAACATTTTAAGCTCTCAAAAAATTCATTTAGAGAAAGATATTTGAAGCAATTGAAATGAAGAGTCATTGAGTTCCTTGTCCCTAGTCAGCCTGATTTGAATGGGAGAATCTTGGCTCAGGAAGAACCAACTGTGTTAAGTATGCGAGAAGACTCTGGAACGCCTCTGTTGCCACCATGCACACACAGCTCCTGAAGAAACTGACAAAGCTGGCTATACCAACGACTTCCTGCCACTTCTGATGCATAGCAGAAGGAGGAGAATCATTTGTCTTTTAAGGTGCCCTAGGAGACACAGAAAAAATTTCTGAAACTGTCCAATGTGGCTTTGATGAGAAAGTAATTAAAGCCACCAGCTGAACTCTCCTCATGTTTGAGTTAAATAACAAAGTCATTGACAGTGATGGTCTAAGCAGAAGGGTGGGAATCAGAAGACAAATGAAACCAGATTTATCCTGGATCATTTTATTGGCATTTCTAGTTCCTTTATAGGTAGTAATATTTAGTCCAAAATCATATATACATATTCATATTATATATAGACTATGTATATATAGTAACATGCATAATATATAAATAACCTTATATATGTATACATGACATTGTTTTACTCATTGTTTCCTCTTTATGTGAGAAGAAATGAAGATAAAGAAGTCAGTTGCCATATCAATCCCATGACAATGACAGGTGTTCACTTTCCTCTGACAATCTTCACTTAATTAAAGTCTCTTTCCCTATTACTTCCTTTTATGATGACCTCAAAAGAGCACCCCTTAAATGTCCTGCTTCTGTTCAAGTCCTTCAAAACTCAGTCTCATTTCTATCAATTTGCATAATAACCAGAGTGGCATATTCTGTGACACGAGTGACATCAGTGTGTCTTAGACCCATACTTTCCATTTCTCCAAGTCAGTATCAGTGACCCTCCTCTCCTTCCTGTATTATATCCTGTTATCCTGTTAGTATTTTATCACAAAGGACAAGGGACAGAAAGTGCAATGGGGGTGTAGTAGAGGGAAAGCTTTTGTATCTTCATATATAAGTTACTTACTGCTGTTCAATATTATCCCAAAATTTAGAGGCTGAACAAAACAAATATTTATGTTTCATATTAATAAAAATAGTTATGTTTCATATTAAAATATAACAATACCATTGTAGGAGAAGAATATAAGGGTAAATTTTTAAGTGAAAATATTGCTTTGCTGTTTATAGTAACAGTCCTGCACATTGCTGATGAAGACAAGCTTGTTTTCTATGTACCCTCAAATGATTACTCATTTTTACATAAACTGTCTTTTGATAGTAGAAATAGAGATGCTTTGATTTATGGTTGCATGTTATAAATTCCCTACACCATAAAGAAATAATGAAGTCACATCATTTACTCAAACTTTAATTATGTCTTCTACAGTAGAAAAGAAATTTCAGCAGAGATGATGCTTGAAAGTCAGTTATTAATATGTTAAGATGCATGAAGAATCAAGGAAGTGGTTAGCAGGTCAAATAGCCCTGTCTAACATCAAATTGCCCAGCTTCATCTTGGCTACTAAAGGCAAGATTTGTTCACATATTTATTAATAAGAATTTTCTATGTGTGAGGTTCATTTCTGGGACCTAGAAAAATCCAAAACCAATAGCAGTGAGTTTCTCTTCCCTGGAAGTTTCCAGACAAGCTGGAGAAATCATATATATCTATGATGTAGGTTAGAAAGTGGTGAATGCTGCAAGAGAATGTGTCAGTATTTTAACACAATGAACAAGGGACAGAAAATGCAATGGTGGTATAGTAGAGGAAAAGCTTTTGTATCTTCATATATAAGTTACCTACTGCTGTTCAATAGTATCCCAAAATTTAGAGGCTTAACAAAACAAATATTTATCATCTCCTAGTTACTGTTGCACAGAAATCTGGGTGCGACTGAGTTGAGTTCCTCCATCTCAGGATCTCTCATAGTTGACAGTCAAGTGGTCAGCTTTGGCTTACAGTCTCATCCGAAGTTTCAGCATTGTGCTGGGGAGGGGTGTATGTACTTCCAGGCTCACTCATGTGATTGTTGGCCAGTATTGGCACCTTGCCCTATGGGCCTCACTGTAAAGCTCTCATAAGATGAAACAGCTGGCTTTCTCCATGGCAACTTGTCTAAGAGGGAGCACCCAAGAAGGAAGCCACAGTCTTTTGTAACCTAATTACAGATGTGCTGTACTCTATTCATTAATTCCAGTACACATCCAAGGATAGAGCATTACATAAGAACATGAAGACCAGGAAGCGGGAATCACTGGAGGCCATTTTGAAAGCTGCTGACCACAAATGCACTGTCTTTCTTATGTATTTATTATTTTAAAGATTTTTTTTCTTTATTCGAAAAAGAGGGAATGAGCAGGGGGGAGGGGAAGAGAGAGCAGGAGAAGCAGACTCCCCACTGAGCAGGGAGACTGATGAGGGACTCAATCCCAGGGTTCTGGGATCATGACCTGAACTGAAGGTAGGTGCCTAATGACTGAGCCACCCAAGTGCCCTGTCTTTCCTCTTCAAATGCTAGCACAGGACAAGATTTATTGTGTTATGTCTGGAGATGTCCATCCAATTTTCCAGACGCATCTTAGAGCAAAAGTCTAATAAGAATGCTGGGAAACTAGGGGCGCCTGGGTGGCTCAGTGGGTTAAAGCCTCTGCCTTCGGCTCAGGTCATGATCTCAGGGTCCTGGGATCGAGCCTTGCATCCAGCCCCGCATCCAGCCCCGTATCGGGCTCCCTGCTCAGGGGGGAACCTGCTTTCTCCTCTCTCACTGCCTACCTTTCTGCCTACTTATAATCTCGCTCTCTGTGTCAAATAAACAAATAAAATCCTTAAAAAGAGAAAAGAAAGTTCTTTAAAAAAAAGAATGCTGGGAATGGGACAAACATACTGTGTGTCTCTCCCTCTGCCTTCTATATGTTATTAAAGAACCATAAAAATTATTTTTTCCAGCCATCTCAAGCACCTTACATGCTAGAAAATAAGGTGGTGTTTAAGTGCGTCCAGGAAAAGAGACTTAGGTGTGCATGATAGCTTTACACATCTCTTCTCCTTGTGTCTTGTTCAGAATGTTTGGATCTGTCAAAACAGGCAGAGCACATCTTGCATAGTTAACAATAGTCTGTGATCACGCAGAAGAAAAAAACAAAATCTTAAAGACAGCTTAACAAAGAAATGCCAGACAACAATATGTACTGCCTTCTCAAAGTCATGATTTTATCCCTGATTATTCAGGTCAGGAATAAAGGAAAACTTTACCCTTCCGAATTTCCGATTGCCCTGTTAAGTTTTTGTGAGGCAAAGAGGGCTGGGGAACCATACTGGAACAGGGGAGGGAGGGCCAGGACTAGACAAGGCGGGGAGGGACCTGTAAAAAAGAATGTATTAATTGGTTAGAAAAACCACACCTGTAAAAAGCCATGACTGTGGATTCTGAGAAATAAAGTGAGAGTTTTGGAAGGGAAGGTGTGGGGGGATGGGTGAGCCTAGTGGTGTGTATTAAGGAGGGCACGTATTGCATGGATTACTGGGTGTGGTGCATAAACAATGACTCTTGGAACACTGAAAAAATAAAAAATAATTAAATAAAATTTAAAAAAAATTAAAAAGCCATGAGTACATTAGAAACTATACGCCTAACAGCTGAGTTTCCATCATGTAATATAGGGGGAAAAAATCAAACCCTTAGGCCTTACCTTGCATTCGGTAAGCATTTATTAAGTTCCTATTATGAATCTATGGCTGCGGAAGGAAAAAAAAATGAACATATATTAACAATGTAGTGCTACGAGAAACCAGTATCCTCTTTTGTAGCTGGGAACCATTATAGGCGCTTTCGAATGAAGGCTTCTATCACCAAAGAATTCCTGGTCCCCAGCTTGTGTATTACTTAACTTCCAAATAATGAAAACCTCATTAGAAAATTATTTTAAGGACAGAATGATTATGCAGTGAAACTCATGGATTACTGAGTTGGACCTGCTTTGATTGTGGCCCTACAAGTTCAAAGCTGGGGCCTGGGACCTAAGGCTTACTATTCATAACTATGAGAGTTAAACGATATAATTAAATGATATCCTCTAGCACAGTACTCGGCACAGAGTAACTGTATAGTTATAGTAACTGTATAGTAACTGTATAGTTATAGTTATTCTTTTTTTAAGATTTTATTTATTCATTTGAGAGAGAGAGAAAGCACAAGCAGGGGAAGGGCAGCGGCAGAGGGAGAAGCAGACCCCACTACCTGGTGGGGAGCCTGACACGAGGCTCAATGTCACAAAACTGAGATCCTGACCTGAGTCAAAATCAGACCCTTAACCAACTGAACCACCCAGGTACCCCTATAGTTGTTCTTATCAATAATAATCACACTGATAAAAATCATTATAACCGGTGGCTTAGAGTAACTGGAATCACAGCTAAAGCAATAGAAACAGTGACATTGTCTTTAGGAGCAAGCAGAGCACCAAGCCGTATGAGGTTATTATGTTTCTGCTCCTGCCATAATTTTTTAAATTGTAATTAAAGACCCGGTCTGGAACCCTGCAAGTTAAATGAATGTGTAAAAGTGGGGAGAGCTCTCTGGAGGAATGCACTGAAAGTGATTAAAGGGCTGGAAAATCGGGCCACTGAGAAAAACCAGTACGAAATGAAGCTACAGAGCATGGGAAAGAGAAGCTCATGGAGGAGTCTAATTTAGGATACATAATAGCTGCTTTGTTATTCATTTCATTGAGATTATATTATAGAAGAAACTTCTGGATTAATACAGATGTTTTAGAATCCTCTGCAAAGATATTTTGGTTGTGGGTTTGAATTACATGCCCGCCTCTTACTTTGCCAATTTCTTATGGGGATGAACCATAGCTTCCCGGTCTCATCTGTGGATGATAGTAACAGCAGAAGGCTCAGGGATCTAACTGGAAATTATTTGGCTGAGATCGATTATGTTGATAAAAAGTTGGTCGGCATTAATATGCTGAAAGTCATCTGGGACAGATTGGACAGGCAGCAGAAAGGGCTTGGTTTATTGCAGAAAACCAGGATGGCTGGGGGGATCACATGCCAGGGGGTGAGAGGAATGGGGTACTGTTGAGAGCCAGGGGCCAGATTGTATCAGGCAACTTATTTCCACAATTGCTTTTAACTAGATCCTTTCCATGCTATTGTTTTAAGCTAGGAATGTATTTTACCTGATAAAAGCGGGGATTCTCAACCGGGTTTGTACCCTAGAATCACCTTAGGATGCTTTCAATTAAAGGTTTAAAATATACTGAGGCCCAGGCCACACTCTAGACCAATTAGTTGACAGTCTCTGGGGTGGGACCCATGCAACAGGGGTTTGCAATCTCCCCAGTTGACTCAATGAGCAGCCAAGGCTGAGAACCACTCATGTTGAAGGTGGTAGGGGGTGAGACAGAAGAAAGCCCCACAAAGTTACCTCCATGCAGTAGGCACTGAATAAACTCTATTTTTCTTTTTTCCCCTACATATAGCTTTCAGGAATCAAAAGGGCTTCCCTAGTGGGCATCTCGAGAATGAACTAGAAGATGTCTTGCAGTCCATTGTGCATGGGTTTACAAGAAATGTTTCTCTTTTATTTCCTTTTATTTTCTTCATGGGCTGTCTAAATGGTTAAACATTTCATAAACTGGTTAACTTGTTTCTCAGATTAGTACATTCAAAAAGATATAGTCAAATCTGATGTTCTCTGGTACAATATAAACAAAAACAATTGCTTATAGTTGCATGATTTTTTTTTTTTTGCTTTGAGATTTCAGATAGAAAGCAGATCCAAATGTAGACTAGATACCTGAGGAGAAAATCAATTATTTGCAAACTGGTCATCACACTAACAGACTTATAGCACTCAAAACCACAAGAAAGCAACAGCTATAGGGGATTATGATTTTGCCAGCATAAATGAATCAGAGATGAAAACAGACGTATCTGGGTTCAGTTTCAAAGTATGCTATTCATTTTTAATTTCTTATTTTTAATATCTGTCCAGGGGCATCACAGCTATCTATTAACCACGTAACATATATTCACTATTCAACATCTTTTAGGAGCAAAGTATAGCAATAAGTGTAACGCAGACCTGGACCTACTATGATCTAGCTGAGAAAATAGTCATTATGGTTATTTGCAAAGCAGAGGCTGAGACGAACTGGGTAGGATCAGCTGTACTAAGAAGAAAGACATAATTTTGACTTGGGGGACCAACCTAAGGTGTCTTAAGGTGTGCACCCTGAAAACAGACTGACATTTGTACATGACATAAGTACAGAAAACTTATTGGAAAATGCTCTCAGGAACAACATGGAGGAGTAGGCGGCCAGGATTGGGCAGAGGGGGCAGCTGAATGGTGATGTAGTTGCCACAGAGGCCAGAGCCAATGTCAAGGAGTATTTCAGGGGACCCTCATTAAGGCAAGGGGATGAGACCCCTATCCCCACAGTGAGTAGCCATTGGACTGGATCCGGGCAGCCCTCATGGAGGAGATAACCTTGGCAAGGCAGTGTCCTTCAGAGAGCAGTGCCCAGAGAGGAATTCAGCTAAAGCCATCAGTAGCAGCAGCCACTTGACATGAACTCCTGAGAATTCTCCCACATCTGTTCATTTCCAGACTTCCAGAACTCGGTGAATGGCAAATTCATTCTTCCAGTTGTTTAAGCTAAAAGCCTTGCTGCTATCCTCAACTCTGTCTTTGTCTCAACCACATCTGTTCCATCGGCAACTCCTGTTGCCATTCGCTTTAAAATAGATCCAAAATTCAGCTGTGTCTCCGTCCCTCTGCTGCCATCATTCTGATTTGACACCTTGGTCTGGATTCTTACAACAACCCAAGAAACTGTTCCACCTCATCACTGTTCTGCCTGTTTTCAACACAGCAGCCAAACTGCTCCTGGTAAATGGAAACCCAAATCACTTCACTCCTTTGCTCAAAATCCTCAACTACCTTCTGCGTCTTCTCAGACCCTCCCTGATGCACATGAATGCACCACTTCAACGTTAATGAGAGGTGTTCTTGGCACTAGCCACCCCCAGCCCTCTCTGCTCCCAGCCTCTGCAGAGCTGGCAGTTCCTTCTCCCTGGATGACCCTTCCCAGCACCCTATAGCCAGCTTCTTCACTGTCTCAAGGTTTTATACCAAAGTCACCTTCTCAAAAAGGCCTTCCTGGTCATACTTCCCTCTGAGACTTCACCTCTCCAGCTCTGTCTTCCTTTTTGCTCAGTACCACTTATTACCATCAAACCTTACATATCTTTTCCTTTTAGATGTGTTTATTGACCGTCTTTTCTAATAGCATATAAGCTCCCTTAGTATAGGCAGGGGTTTTGTCTCTGGTGTTTACTGAGCATTTCCAAGCACCTGGAACAGTGCCTGGCATAGGGTTCAAGTTCAACTAACCAGTACAGAAATCAACAAGGAGACACTGAATTGCAAAACTTGGAGAACACCTCATTGGAACTCATTGGAGTTCTGATCTATTGGACTCATTTTCTAAAACTGATCATTCTAGACTTCATGATTCAATATGCACCACCAGTTCTAACAATCTTCATTACAGTGCTTTGTTATCATCACTGCTGGGTATTCAAATATTTTTGATGCATGATGTAACTGAACAAACTCCCTGAGGTTTCTAAAGGGAATGGTAGATGCTTAACTAGATAATGAATCAATAAAATGATCTCCTGAGACCTAGCTAGGATCTACTACTTAACAAATTAATAATGGATCTCTTTGTTCTTCGATCTTGCCCAGCTTCTCATTCTCTTCAGTGGCTGACCATTCTTTTCATCACACAAAACCCCTAGAAAATTTTTTGTTTTGTTTTGGTTTGATTGCTGTTTTTTACTCAGGATGCATAAGAGAATTGGATGGTAGAACGGAGATGATTTTAGAAATAGTCTCTCTTTTTTATCAGCTTCTTCCAATTGCTTTCTCCTAAATCCAGCTTCTATAATAACATAATAACACAAAGTTCTTTAGAAGTTCTATGAAATTCTAGTTATTTGATTTCTGAAATAAGAATCACTACAATAATTTTAATAAAAAGCCTTGGTATTTTCAGTGAAGAACTACCACAAATATAGAAAGCCCTTTTGTTTTGTTTTGTTTTGTTTTGGTGTGGTTTGGCTTTCTTTAGATTTGCTGTTGCTGTTACTTTTCAGATTAAATCTTTCTCTCTAAGAATGCAAAAAAAAAAATAAGTGGAACCAACCTCTCTCAATTTTAAAATACTATACATAAAAGGAAGCCATGTTATCTTTCTAGTCTAGAGCAAGAAAAGACCATAAGGGTGTTTATATTTTTTTTACTATTGTTCAGATTGTTTTTTGAACTATATTTTTCTTTTATATTTTATTATCTTTTTAGACTGTGAAGGTTACTACTCATTCCTTGTGATTTAGTTATTAAATCTGATTAATAAAGATGAAAAATGTAAAGTACCTGTAAGTAATATTACAGAAATGTTTAGCAAGCTTTATGCTATCTTGGCTTCATAAAATGCTTCTCCCCACCTGAAAACAAAACAAAACAAAAAACTAGCAGGTAAGTTGGTTAGGCTTTTAATTCAAACTCTTTAACACAATTTAATTCAAACTGCTGCTTTATTTCCTTCTTCTATTAGTAATAATAACACTTCACTTTAATGATGTGCTTTAGAAGTTTATAAAGTGATTTTCCATAAATTATTTTGTCTGATTCTCACAATAACTTCATTTTGAGGTTAGGTAACCAGACCTCTGGTAGCTTAAACAATTTGCTCCAGGTCGCAAAGCAATTAATGGTGGAGCTACATGAAAGATAAAAACTTATTTTTGAAATTTAAATCCAGGGATTTCCTACCTCAACTTACAGCCTACTTATTGGAGACAGGTCAAGGAACGGAGGAAGGAATGAAGGAGGGAGGGAGGGGAGGAAGGGAGGAAGAGGGGAAAGGAGGAAGAAAGGAAGAACCTAGATCCAACCAGTGGGCATCATTGAAGGCCGAGAAATATTTAGTGATTCTGATCACCTCTCACAGAAACCCTAATGCAGTAACAACAAAGGACAGTGCCACAAAGAAGAAACAACCAGACCATTTGCACACACACCTCTGTTCCTCTCTCTCAGGGTCTAGTCAACCGGCAACAAGTCTATTTCCAAAAATACTCACTGAAAATTAAGAAATGGTAGTTATTTAACGAACTTAGGCTGCAATAATAGACACTGAATAATCCGAGCTAATCACCTGGGTTTAAGGCTGACACTTGACTACTCACATAGGCTACATTGCAATTCCTCCTCTCTAGCTGCTGCAGGAGCCATGTTCAGTCTTAGCTGACATCTGTGTATAGTGAGAAAATACCGATTTCCATTACGCTATTGACATTTAACTGGGTCTCCAGAACGGAGTAAGAGACCCTAGGGAAGCAGTTGCAGGTGGCCAATGGCAGGGCCCAGAACAAAAAGAACTTAGTTCCAGCCCTACCTCTGTCCTTTGCTAATTCAGTGAGCTCCAGAGAGCCTTTTCACCTTTCTGTGCTTATGCCAAGAAAGATGCTATATTGATACATGTATTAATGTCCCATGAGCCTTAGGGCATAAAGTAAAATAATAAACATGGAACCATTTATGAACTCTAAGTGCTGTACATATACAAGATAAAAAATTAATGCTTCCATGAATTGAGAGCACACCAAATGCAAGTGCATAAAATCAAGTCTTTTTCAACTCAAATAAAATTAGCATAGCTCATAGAATTGCAAAACTTCAGTAAATATTAATCATCTACAATGTGAAGAACCCCATGGTAAAAGATCTAAAAGATGTAAAGTTTAGGAATACAGAGACTTCACCCCTAGTATATACACATATTTCACTGATAGGGCATAATTTTACAAGTGTAATTCAAAAGACAGAGGCATTGCACTCTGTATGCGGAGATGGTACAGGGGATTAAGGGAAGGAGAGATCACAATGATGAGTGAGGAGGTGAGGGAATGACTTCACAATCAATGGAGCATTTGAGCTGTCCACGAAGTGGTCATGTCAGTGTGTCCAGGCAGGGCACATGCATGGAGAACTGAAGGATGTTGTGAGCAAACACTGAGGAAGCAGGAAAGCAGTCCAACAAGCTGTCTATGGTGACTTCCAAGGAGCCAGCTAGCGCAAGAGCAGCTGAGAAGTTAGGCTAGAATCAAATGGAAGGTTCTGAGTGTCAGGCTGAATGGTTTGTTACTGATACCTCAGGCTGTGGGGACCCTGTGGAAAACTGCAAGCACAGGAGTGATAGTATCGGAGTTGTATCTCAAGAAATGTAATTTTGCAGCCAAGTGTAAAATGGATTGAAGTGGGGGAAGAAAACTTGAGGTAAGAAATCAGTAAAGATGATATTACACTAGTTCAGTAAGAGGTAACAATTTCTAAAAGTGAGAGGTGACAATGGGAGGCAGAAGATGAATGGGAGATGCTTATCTATCTCTGTAATGTTGATGTCCCTACTGATATCTTTGAGATCTATAAAACTGACAGCAAATGCTCAGTTTAAAATGGCTCTAAGTCCAAGATGATACTCCAAATCAATGTGTACTTTAGTAATGTAATCTCTTAAATCAACAACACATGCCTTGAAAACTATCCTAAAACCAAATCTTGACACATAATTAAAAAATGGTGACCAGCTGAGTTGAAAGTCACTTTATTTGACTTTGGAATGTAATAAGTACTTGTTCCTGCTCATCTTGGAGCTTTCATCATTTTTCCTTATCTGGATTACTCTGTTACTCTATTTTAAGTGTCAGTTTTCACATCACTTCCTTTGGGAAGCCATTGCTTATCCTCAGATTAAGTGAAGTGGTCCTTCTACGAGCTGTACTAGGAACCAGAACTTATGCTATGTCTTGCTTAATAGCCTGACTTCTTCATTGGACTATCAACTCCACAAAGGCTGGGGATTTGTCCATTTTGTTCTCAAAACCCTGAGCCTGGCTGAACACCTGGCACATAGGAAATGTTTAATTAATATTCCCTGAAGTAATAAATGCTTTATAGTTCATGACAGACTCTTTGAAATGCATAATTCTTGTCAGCCCCAACTGAACTCACAGTTCTGTCTCATAAGGTCAGCTATACCCCCTGGCCACAGAGGGTCAGGGCAGATTGGCTATGAATTGGTTCACCTGAAAGACAAGAGGTTTCAGTTTGTGGTAACGGAAACAAATCTTTTCCCCATCAATTCCATTGTCAAGAGTAACTCTCAATCCCTATAGGATCCAAATACACATCTGTGCCCTCCCAGGAGTCAACACAAGGAATCTTATTTGTATTAGCATATGAAACTGATTGGCAATTAATTTAATTTTGCACCTCCTTAGGATCACTCCAGGGCATTTCCCTGTATTCCAGGAATCAATCTCTTTAAAAGTACAGCTTTTGAAAAAGTAAGTTGCTTCTGAAAGAGCTACTCACACTTTCATGAACAAAAGTTATATTTCCATTCTTTATAGGATATAACGCTTCCTTACACATTATAAAATCACTACTTTAGACACATGGGTGGAGTGCCAAGTAAAACATTATAAGAATTATTATAGCTAACCTCTGTCATAGTTAACATGTCCAAAACATGGGCTTAACACTTCAGACATTATCTCTTTTTAATCTCACATTAATTCTATTAGTTGTTTTTATCATTATACACATTTCACAGGCAAGAAAACAGAAGCACAGAGAATTCGAAAACCTTCCCAGGGTCTGGTAATAATAGTTGCAGAACCAAATAAGTGGCAGAGCTAAATATGAACCCATCCGACACCAGCAGCCAAGCACATGCCTTGTTCTTTCACCAAAACCACCCAGATTTGTTTTGACCACATGTCAATATCACAAAGAGAATAACCATAGAGGGCAGAAATTGCATATGTATTTCATTTTTCAGGAGTTTTGACTCTCTTATTCACCCCTAACTCCCTTGAACTTGACATATATTGGGCACAGCATAAGTGCTTATTGATGGGGAATGCGGTCCCTGTGAATAGGACGTCACAACTTCCTGACCTTCAACATTATTCTCAGTCATTCCAACCCAAGTTACCCATAGCAGAGAGCACAAGGCTGTAGACCACAGACATTTTTACTTTCCCCCTTGGTTGCTGCATAGTTTTAAATTTTAATTACCTGTCAAGATGGAAAAAGTGAACTATTTTATATAAAAATATGGATTTCTTAATTCCCATGAAAAACTGGAAGATCGGCAAATTCCACCTGTGTTCTGTAATGACAACTGAGGTGAGTTGTGGTTTCCCTCCTTCGATAGGCACACATTCCAGTTTGCCTCAATCCCCACCACGTCTTACTATCTTTAAATCAGCATGCACGCCTTCAATAGCTGGCCATTTATTACCTTACAACTAAGCAGCTTTACTGATTGATGTTACCTTCCTGACTCTTGGAGGCATACAGTAAGCTTAGATCTAGAGTAACTGAGATCCCAGCCTAGAGTTAGGTCATCCATAATTTCAAGAAGTCACAGGAAAACCATCAGTGCCAATTCTGGAATTTGCATGCTCACCTACAGGTTGATCTCTCACCCTTGGAGAAATTAGTCTTTCTTGTCATCTGTGTCTGCCCAATGGCTCTCTTCGTTCTGTTCACTCCCTCTTGCCTCTCTTGCTGTCTTAATTGTAACAACCATCCTGAGGCTGGTGATTATCAAATGGAGACCTCCAGTCCTGACCCTGAGCTTCAGGTGACCGTATGCTATTTCTTTTACCATCTTCACCTGCATGTATTGAAGACCCCCTCTGGCTCAGAGTGTCCAAGCCTGAAAGTATATCCTCCTCTGGAATCTCCTCCCCTCTGGTAGTTATGTGTTGGTAGTATCCTCTTAGCTGCTCACAGCAGAAATCTGGATGTCTTATGATATTCCCTCTCTCATCTCATCACATGCAAACACAGAGACCTGAGACCACATCACTTAAATATTTCTCAGGCCCATCGTCTCTTCCCCCATTTGCTCTTCTGGTTCCTTGTTTGAGCTTTACAGTTCCCAGGTGATCCTCTGTAACAACTTTTCTCACATCCAACACTCCTCCAACCACCACCCTGCACAGAAACTTCAGAGTGATCGAGCTAAAAATTGAATGTAACTGAGTAACCACAACAGCCTAAAACGATCAGTTTCCTTTTCCCTTATTCTAGCAAAGAGACCCTCAGTGTTCAGCACCCTCCACCCCAACCCCATCTCCAGACTGAATCCCCACCACATTTTTGTTTCCATCTTGATTCATCAGCAACACCATACAGCTTTGAGTTCCTTGGGTAAAATACTAAATGAATGACTCGAGTAATCTCTGGAGTGATATAAACATAATTAGGTAGAGATTTTTGTAAGACATTTGTTCATGAACATAACAATGGAAGTCTATCATTCAGTCAAAAAGAACTTGATCTTTCAAAGTTAGATATGGATAATAACAATTTATTTTGCTTCAGTAATGCTAATTCAATTCCTTTTCTTCCCTCCATCTTTGCCTGGCTAATTTTTATTCTGCATTTAACACTCTGCACAGGTAACTTCTGGAAGCCTCTCCTGAGACTTCTAGCATTTACCACCCTTGTTACTCACACACATGTGCATGCATATACACACACACACGCACACACATACAAGCTGGGTTTGACCTCCTTAATGTACGTAATTTTTAGGGTCTGTCCATATACTCACTATGGAACTTAATACATCATATTTTAATTATCTTGTTCATTTACATCTCCCTTCCTAAACTTGTACTTGCTTAAAGAGAAAGACTATATATTATTTTCCTTTGATTCTCCAGAACCAAGCACAGAGTAGCTCAAAAGAATGAATGAATGAACAAATGATGACAAGTTAAATGTGGATCAGACACTAAAAAAGAGTCTGATATTTAGGATAAATTGAGCTGGAAGCAACTCAAATCACCAGTTTAAAATCAGATGATGTTTTTACCACCCTAATTGTGAAACCAATGCAAACAGCACTGAAAGGTTAAGCACCTGGGCACCTTTTCTTTTTGTTCAAATGTATTACTATTTGTAGACAAAGGAAGAGCGTCCCTTTATCATAGAGATAAATTGATTTTTTAATATTAACTGACTTTCTGTAAATTCATAGATGATGTAATCACATTTGTGGAATAATGATTTCCTACCACTGCCTACAGTTGTCATTCACAGCAAATTGTTTACCAGAATTTCCAGGTAGTAAAAGCAAATTAGGTCAGTGCTACATATAACATATGGTAATTGTTAGTAACAGTCTTTTAGATTATTACTGTAATACTACATTTTGCATCAATAATAAACATATATTTTGATAATAGCATTATTGAATTTGATGTTCAGCAATGATCTCAAAACACTTTTAAGCAATGTTCTATTGTATACAGAACAGACATCCAATAAAAGGAAGAGATGTGTTCAAAGTAAAAATATATTAGATGATTACTGCCAAAATAGTTAATAAAATTTAAAAATGCTTTAACTCTTTAAATTATCTGTGGTTGGATACAAAAAATTAGATCAAAGTTGATGTCTTTTTATGGTACTAATTGGAATAAATTTTTAACTATAAGTTAAAGTTGTGGTTACCTGCAGGTATGTAACACAAGGGGGAAAAAAATTGTCTCCCTCTCTATAAAATTAGCATGATAGAAAGGTCCTTTTATCATACACACTCTGTGTAATGAGCTTTGCGGAACTGTCCATATTTAATTTTAGAGCTAGTTATCCCCGACTAAATAATAGGCTCTCTTAAACAAATATTGTTGAACAAATGTCTCACCTCCAGAAGTCTCTACTTATTCCATGGTTATACATCCCAGAGATGTCATTTGTTTATTCTTTCAGCAAATGTTTATTAATCCCTTAGTATGTGTTCTAAGTCCACAATGGTGAAAGAGAAGCATGGTCCTGTTTCTTGCATCTTACAGTCATTTTCCCGATTCTGTAGATGGGGTAATTGAGACACAAATACTTAGATTCTCATAGTGGGGCTCCTATAGGCATTCTTTAAGTGTCGATTATCATCTGTGTGAATTGAAGTCTATTGAGACAAATAGAATGTTGTGTAATTTTTTTAGTCTATGGAAACTAGATGTGGTGTAGATAATTTACTGTGCCTTCAATATATTTGCAGAAGTTCAACTTCTGGGATATGGAATATATGTATATATCCATATTCTTACTAAATACAATTAAACACCTTGAACATTATATATAAAACAAAAATAAGAAAACTCTGAATGGTAGCGAGAATAAGCCAGACTCGATATACACTTCAGTATCCAATGAACAACACAGCAGTGAATTCCCTGAGTTTTCTTTTTGCTTCATATATCCCAGGTTTAATATTTAATCCTAGCAATTTAGAATGCCAATAGGCACAGCCAAAAAAAAACAAACAAAAAAACAAGAAAAAAGACCATGTGAGTGGTATCCTAGCAAGATAGAAAACCTTCAGACAATAACTTCTCTAGTCCAACCAAATACCACACACACACAAAACGAAACAAAACAAAATAAAAAACACCTGCCATTGCACTCCTACCTTTCCAAGATGGAGGATTAGGGAGCTTAGGTGTCCCCACTAGTTAGGCTTTAAGAAGTTGCCCAAACCCCATTAAAGTGGTGTTAGAGAAGGCAAATAGAGAAGCTGAACTTCCGCCCCCACGAAATGATAATCACTTCCCTCCTCTCAACCCCTCCCCATGTCAGTAGAGACCTGGAATTCCACCTCCACCCAGCAGTAGTGAAACAGCCCTCCCTCTTCAGTGTAAATCTGACAAAACATATAAAAGACTTCTATACTGAGAGTTACAAACATTGAGAAAAAAAAAAACAAAGAAGATCTAAATAAATGGAAAGATTTACTAAGTTCATCAATGTTAACACTCAACATTGTAAAACTGTCATTGTTTCCAAATCGATAAATGGGTTTAATGCAATTCCTATCAAAGTCTTAACAAGATTATTTCTAGATATAAAGAAAATTACTCTAAAATTTATATGGATAAGCAAAAAAAACTAGAATAGCTCAAACAATTTTTGAAAATTAAGAACAAAGTGGGAGAAATCAGTCAATGAAATTTTAAGATGTATAATATATCTGCAATAATCAGACTGTGTAGTATTGGTGAAAGGACAGGTACCAACATCAATGGAATGTATAATAGACCACACAAATATGACTAATTCTTGACAAAGATGTAAAAGAAATTCGATAGACTACAGACAACTTTTTCAACCAATGGTGCTGGAGAAACTGAACATCCATAGGGAAATAAATTCAACTTTAGTTTCAAACTTTATGTAAAAATTAACTCAAAATGGATCACAGACTTAAATGTATAATGCAAAACTACAAATCCTTTAGAAAATTATACAGATGAAAGAAAATCTTGACAGCTAGAACTAGACAGAGAATTCTTAGCCTAGCACCAACAGTGAATTCATAAAAAGAAAAATTGATAAATTGGACATCATAAAAGCTCTGTGGAAGACCCTGTTAAGGGAATAAAAAGGCAAGTTACAGACTGGGAGAAGATATTTGGAAACCACATATCTGACAAGAAATAGTATTAGAAAACATAAAGATCTCCAAACTCAACAGTAAAAAAAAAAAAAAAATCAATCCAACTAAGACATAGGCGAAAGGCACAAAGAGTGATTTACCAAAGACATATCCAACATCATTAGTCTTTAGGAAAATAGAAGTGAAAACCACGATGAGATATTACTACATGTCTATTACAATGACTAAAATAAACAATAGTGATGACAGCAAATGCTCTTAAGGATAGCCCTCTGGCAACCACCAGTTTGTTCTCTGTCTTTATGAGTCTATTTCTGGTTGTTTGTTTTCTTTTTGAGATTCCAAATATAAGTGAAATTACATATTTGTCTTTCTTCATCTGACTAATTTCACTTTGCATTGTACACTCTAGGTCCACCTATGTTGTCATGAATGGCAAGATTTCATTGTTTTTTAAAGATGGAGCAATAGCGGTGCCTGGGTGGCTCAGTGGGTTAAAGTCTCTTGCCTTTGGCTCAGGTCCTGATCTCAGGGTCCTGGGATCAAGCCCCGCATTGGGCTCCCTGCAGGGAGCCTCTTTCCTCCTCTCTCTGCCTGCCTCTCTGCCTACTTGTAATCTCTCTCTATCTCTGTCAGATTTAAAAAAATCTTAAAAAAAATCTTTAAAAAAAAAAAAGGTGGAGCAATATTCCAGTGTGTGTGTGTGTGTGTGTGTGTGTGTGTGTATGTGTGTGTGTATCTCATCTTTATCTATTCATCTTCAATTGATACTTCCATATCTTGGCTATTGTAAATAAAACTACCACAAACATAGGGATAAATACATCTTTTTAAATTAATGTTTTTGTCTCCTAGCTGCATGTTAATCAATAATCATCTCAAAATGAAAAGTTTAATTAAAAAAAATAAATAAAATAAACAGTGTTCATAAAGCTGTTGGATTAAGTAGCTAGTCAAATGTAGTGGGAGTGACTGGACCTTGATTAAGTGGAGAAATAACTAGGGTTGCTTTAGTCTTCTTCCTGAGATAAAGCAAAATGCTATTAGAAGAGAGAAAGAACACCTAAGTGCTTCACTTTGCTTATTTAGAGAGAAAAACTTTTAAGTCATTTTAACTGACAGAATTTCTTTAAAACCCAAAACATCATTAGATTGTGTAACTCTATGTATAGATTGAATGCAAATTCAATTCAAGTCAAAGGAATTCAGGGTCAAAGTTCAAAATGCTCTTTAATGGTGGTATTTAATAATATCAGTAACTACAACTAAAGATCAATTACCTTGGCCTGCTAAGATTCAAGGAAAGTAGGTTCTTTTTTAACCTTAGGATTCCTCCCATTGGCCCTATCATTTTGAGCATGAAGTGTGCATGCCTGTCTATGTTGTCAAAGTGAATGCTTTGTTAGTGTTTATTACTAATGTCTGATATATAGATTGCGTGTGCAACTCCTTAACCCTATGAATGCTTTTGAGTACTATCACCACACAGGGTAATCTGAAATTGTACATTGCAGTTCCTGGCATAACACTTTTTGTATTCAATTTTCTTCTTCTTCATATACTTTCTTCTATATTTTTCCCTAAGTGAATTCTTGGAGAAGTTAACAAAGTACTCAGGGAAAACCTCACTATTGTCTCATAAGATGCATTTCTTGGGGTTGCTTAAATGAACTATTTTGGTATCTGATTCTTTCTTTATGGATTTTTATGATGGTTAATCCAATGACACCCTGACGATATTGTGGATTATAGCATTTAGCTCTTTCCGTAATTCAAAATGCTGTCTATAGTTGTAAAGACTAAATTCATCCAGGAGGAAATTCATCACAATCTAAACACTAATTTGTATGTGTAGTGTGTTGTGCGAGCAGGAAGAGGATTATTTGCCTTTGCAAAATACACTGTTTAAGAGCATAAGCTCTGGAGCCCAACTGCTTGGGTTGGAATCCTAGCTTCATCATTTATTTTCTGGGTGACTTAGGACAACAATTTTAACTCCTCTGTGCCTTATCTGTAATATGAGGTCACCTGTAGTACCTTCCTCCTTGGGATTTTGTGAAGATTAAATATTTGTAAGGCTCTTGGACCAGCACCTGGCACAGAGTAAACACTGTGTAAGTGGATATTTTTCACCCCTGAGCTGTTGTAAACTCTTTGTTATTGTATAATCCTGGTAACCAGTCTGGCTTTGTCTCCAATTAGAGAGAGGCATGTAGTGTTAGGGGGCCAGGAGTGGACAAGGAGGGGCAGCATGGGGAAGATTCATTGGTATTGGCAGTAACCTTTATTGTGATATTTACCCCAAAGACACAGATGTAGTGAAAAGAAGGGCCATATGTACCCCAATGTTCATAGCAATGTCCCCAGTAGTCAAACTGTGGAAAGGCTGAGATGCCCTTCAGCAGATGAATGGATAAAGATGTGGCCCATATGTACAATGGAATATTACTCAGCCATCAGAAAGGATGAATACCCAACTTTTGTATCAACATGAACAGGTCTGGAGGAGATTATGCTGAGTAAAATAAGTCAGACAGAGAAAGTCAATTATCACATCATTTCACTTACTTGTGGAACATAAGGAATAGCATGGAGGACATTAGGGGAAGGAAGGGAAAAGTGAAGGAGGGGAAATTGGAGGGAGAGACAAACCATGAAGGACTGTGGGCTCTGAGAAACAAACAGAGGGCTTTGGGGGGGGGAATGGGTGAGCCTGGTGGTGGGTATTAAGGAGGCACATATTGCATGGAGCACTGGGTGTTATATGTAAACAATGAATCTTGGATCACTACATCAAAAACTAATGATATATTGTAGGGTGACTAACATAACATAATAATAATAAAAGACCTTTATTGTGATAGGTAGTGATAGGTAGTTCAACACATATACATGTTCTATATTGTTTTATGAACATGAAACCGTTGGGAGAGATATGAAGTTCTCAGAAAATTCCATTTATCAGAGAAGTTATATTATTTACATCTTTTTCTTCCAGAAAGCCTTCTTATCTAACTCCCTTCCTTGACCTTATTTTCATTTTTTCCATAAAAAAGAAAGCTCCTTTTCTCCTTGACTTTACTTCCCCACTGAAATCAAAGAAGTGCAAAGAAAAGGATGATCATGGAACTCATGTTTCAGTATGGGTCTTTCTGTGGTTCACCTAAGGCCCCTTCTCAACAAGATAGCAATAGATCCCTGATTGATGTTAAATCACTATTCACTGCCTGCCTGCCCCATCCAACCTTCAGGGACACAATCTGCATCTTGAAAAAGCATTGCTTTTTTAGTTTATTTAAAATATTTTAAAATTTGTATTAAAAAAACAGTTTATTTTTGTAAGTATATATGGTACTTTTCTCACAGCAGCAGGGTTTTCTTTCCAACCGAAGAATTATTTTTTCCATTCAAAATATTAAGACAAAACTGTAGCACAGAAGAACAGAGCTAAATATTTATAAATGTAATTGCCTTATAATTTCTTAAACATTAGTTAACAAACAAGCTTTGCCTTGGAATTCTAACACATCAGAGAGGGAGTTTTTGTTTTCATTAATGGCATACAGTAATGGTGAATCTGTACAGAATTCACTAATGATGGCATTTCACAGTTATCTGCCTATGGAATACAGGAGTTCCTTTTATTATAACTGTTACTGAACAATGGTTAATAAGGAAGAGACAATAATGACAAAGCATTAACGTAAGCTTTATTTACCTTTTTTATACTCTTATTTTTAAGACCAACAATTTAAGTGAGACATATGGTCTTATGAGTCTACTGATAGTCATTTATAATGGAAGAAATGTTTGAGTTTCTATGCATCTGGATCTCACCTCCCAAAGATAGAGTTATTGTCCTCCCTCCAACGGGAGAATCACTCCCCGAAAGAATGAAATCCTTCTGTAAAACAGACATAATTTAAAGGACTGAGGAGGAGAAAAGGGAGCTATTTGTCTACTGTAGAGTAGACACTCGATAAAGATTGGTAAGTGAAGAGTGGAAGGAAGGGATAGAGAGCAAGAGTCCAGTTGGTTAAATAAGTAGCTATCACCAGAAGAAAACCTAATTCAAGATCATGTGTTTCCCTCTTTATTTAAAATAGTCTACTTAAAAAAGGAAAAATAATTTACTTACTTTAAAATGCATATATATATGTATGTACATATCTCATGTGGAATATGATCAATTTATAGATATGCTAGATAAATTTAACAGCAAACCACAGTATAAAACTACAGTGTACTTTCTGCTCTCTAAAACTTGTAACATGACATAAATTTGCTAAGAAGGGATCATTGTTAGCAAAACTTTTTGTAAATTTGAATCATCCTACCAATGGAAAATAATTAAATGCTGCTTTGAAAGTATCTCATGAAACAACTTAATGTAAATTTGAAAACCTTCATTTTGGCTGCTTCTGCTTGATACTAAACTTTTGCCTGTAATTATATATATATATATATATATATATATACACACACACATATGTGTGTGTGTGTGTGTGTACACACACATAAGTAAATGGCATTCAAACTGTTCAAATATTAGTTAATTGGATAAAATCCAATCACAGTATACAAGCCAGATTGAAAATGAGATTTCATCTTGGGATTGGTGATAATGAAGACAAAAGCTATACCTCATTAACATGCACAAAATAAATAGTCCTAAGATTTTGGTTTTATCATTATTATTCATCATACAATGTTTGTAAATAGTCTCCTGTGGATGTGTTGGACCTACATGTATAAATCTGTTCATGGTAATGGGATTTCCACCCACTTAGTGTGCTGAAGATTAGCCCCATTATGTTTCTACTTAAATACTTTTTTATTTGTTGAGTGGAAGGACAGTTTGATTCAAAAATTATTTTCACAGTTATACTGTGCCTGCTTATTTAAGCCCCAGAGCTGTGCTTACCTGGCTTCCAAGGCTATGTGTGTGTAGGGGGCTGGGGAGTGGTGACACATATTGCCTGCTCTCCTTTTCCTGGCATTTTAAGTGGGGTTCATCCTGCAGCCAATCACACACTCCTCATCTTATAACAATCAGTAATAGTTCACTATACATACACCTTAAGCATGCTTACGAACACTTCTAAGTCTAAGGTATGTGCGTGCTTTTGAAAACAGGGCCACTCACACACACAAAATGGTACCAGAAGTCTTAGCTGGCCAAAACACAACCCCATCAGTCTACCAGCATGTGCACCAATCCCAGCCTGAGTGTTACTTGCTCAGGGCTTTCAGAAGATGGATGCATTTTATCTTGGTTAAAACACTCAGTTTGCTTATAGGGTTAATATATTGGTTTGATGACACAATAAGGAAGATTAGTTTGAATTTTCGACCTATTAATACCCCTTGTGTCCTAGACAGAGATGGGGTCTCCTGCCTTAGAATGGAGTACAATAAAGGAAAGCATCCCTGAGGAGAAGATAGGAGACAAATTTGAAGCTTTGGACAGTTCTTGGACCCCACCAGCCCCCTGAGGGTGGGGCACAGAGCAGCGGACTGCATATGACTGCAATCAAAGGAAGGGAACTTGGACAAATTTTGCTCATTTCATAGTTTTGCCTAGAGTTGTACCTAATAGACATCCTAACTTTTTAGTCCACTTAAAATATATACTTAGAGATAAGTTACCTGCGGCTGAAACCTTCCAACTGATCCTCAAAGGGCTGCTAGTATTCTGTGGAAAAATGTAATGCTGCAAAATTTTCTGCACGTTGAGCTGCCCAAAACAAGCTGCCCTGTTAAAAATCATATTTCAGTACAGCATATTTTTCTCAAATGCTACATATTTATCAAGGACACCATTTTCCTTACACACTCAAATCTATAATCTCTGTGTTGATCTTTAATGCACAAGCCGTTATACAGATTGCGTTTTGAAATGAACCATGTAATGTACTCAATCATAAACATTTTTCTTATTAAGACAAATTAAGAGGTTCTTGATTTCCCCAGAAAGCATAGGTGCTTTACTTTATAGCACTTCTATTTTTAATAACAATATTTATCCAACCAAAATTTAACCCTTGAGAGTCCTTCGTTGCTACAGTCAATTAAGAAACGAGTGTGTCATGGATGTGACAGCTCTGCTAAGAATAGTCCGCAGATGTGCTTTTAAGTAAAGAGGGATTTAAAAATAAATGTATTTGACAAGTTGCTGATCAGAAGCCTATATTTACCACAACCAAATTAGAATGGTGTTGCACACACATTGAAGTTTATCCTAGAACAGTCCTGAGGTGTGTTCGGATTTGACCTCAGAAGTCTTTTCTCATTACTTTAGAAAGACATTTCTGCTTCTTTGGGCCACAGTTTTCTCTTAGACTCAAAGAAAACTTTTTTCACATGACCTTTGACCTCTAAACTCCCACACTGACAATTTATCACCCAGTACATGCTATCAGAAATGGCCTGGTCCTTAACATTGTTCATATTCCTACCAATGCGTATGACATAAAGGAAACATGTTTTTTCCTAAAAGCCAAATAGGTAACTTTGCATAACCATAAAATAAATATTTTGTCAAATAAGATTAAACAATAAACTGTAGCACTTTTAAAGTCACACACATTATAATGGACCAAATACTACTGCTTTAGATCCCAGCAGTGATTCCAGGTGGCTTGATCCCATGCTTCTCTGACACAAGGTTCAGAGATGACCAGCCTGCAGACCACTTCTCTTCTCTGAGTCTCCATTTCTCCCTCTGCAAAGTAAAGGTGTCTCCAAAGTAAAGGTGTTGGGCTTGATTAACATCATGAACTGTCCAAGCTTGAAGAGCTGATTGATCGCGACACCATGGAAGGTCAGCTGAGCCCAGGGTCTGTGCACTCTGAGAGGACCGTTAAACACATATGTTTTGATCAGACTTTTTAATGAATTTCATTGTTATTTCTGCCATATCTAGTTTTTTAACCAAGGAAAATAAATCTATGGTACACAAGTTATGGAACTTGCTAATTCTGCTTAGAATTCAACACAGAGATTGAAGAATGTATGTTTTTCATAGAAAAATGGTGTTTGTAAAGGAAATTAGTCATGCATAAAGATATTGATATCAGGATTTTAATATCCAACCTGAATCAGATGATTTTAGCAAGCAGCTTAACCAATTTGCTATATTAAGGAGGGAGGTTTCTAGCCCAAATCATATTTAGAAGGTTACATGTGATTTTTTTTACGCGTTCAGTGTTCAATAATAATACAGACAGTGGTCTAGAGATTGTGATCTAATATCAAGGGTTTCTAACGTGACTACAAAGCTTCCTTTACTGTAATCAGGTTTCCAGTTACCTACATGGTCAACATTAGAAACTTTTTGTAAAGAAATCCCACTAGTCCCCCCAAATTATATGCGTCTGAGAACATGAATGAGATAAGAAGAGGAACAAACACTTGTTGAGTGACCATTGTGTGATAATGGACAATGCTAGTTACTATACATGTATTTTTTAAAATTTATTGGAAGGCAGTATTTCATACTGGTAGACATATAGGCTCTGAAATCAACTGTCTGAGTCAAATCCATCTATATTATTCAATAACAATAAAATGTAGGCATGTTTGCTAATCTGTATAAACTTCAACTTCCTCATCTATAAGAAGGAATTTTAAATGACATCTGCTTCTTGAGATAGTTGGCAGGATTAAATAAGATAATATTATATAGTGATTAAACCAAGATCTGGAATATAGAAAATACCGAGGTAAATTTTGCAAATAATAGGTCTATGTGTATTAAAATTAATGGCTAAACATTTTTTTGCATGTGGTTTACAGATAGGCCTGATTGGCAATTTCGATGTGTGAATGAACCATAAGAATGAGAAACTTTTAAAGTAAATGTCAATACAAATGAGAAATACCTTAAGGAAATGTTAAGTGAGTTACAAAAAGCAAAGACACAGAAATGTGTAGAACTCTTTTCAAGAAACTGAGAAGGGTCAGAAAAAATTAAGGGATTAAAACTGAAAAGGACCTGGATGTAATCATAACAGAAGATGTGATATCTGGAGCAGCTGAAGAGAAAGAGAGGTTGATCCAGAATGACTCAGTGTTGGGACACTGGGGGCATATTACTAGATGAAAAAGTTAACTTGAGTCTGAACTCAATTCAAGGGGGAACACCTAAAGCAATGCACCAAAATAGCTTTGCATGTTCAGTGAGCAGTGACTCAGAACAGCCTTCTTCCTGGCCTGAAGGTGAATAAAATATGGAAATAGGAAGCAAAATACAAAATGAAGATAAAAAAGAGAAAGAGAGATGCTTATAAAAGAAGATGTCAAGAAATGAGCCTGCCCAAATCAATTTAAAGAAGGGATCCAGTGGTCTTCCATGCCAGACAATATGACCTATCAGACAGATAAAGAAAACCCTCTGGTATAAAAACTCATAAAATGTTGGATGGAATACATTTTAAATACTGAGGCATAGCTGAGTTGACAGGAATATAAGAAAAAGAGAGGCTAAAAACAAGAAGAAAGTTTGAACAAAAGCAGTGACTATGAAATCAGTTTTTATTCTGAGAGTATCTTCACATCCCCAGTGACAAAGAACCTGAATTTTAATGAGTCCAAGTAGTGAAGAGGCCAAATCAGAGCTCTCCACATAAGCCAGAGCCCCAAGTGTGGGAAAAGCAGAGCAGAAAGAGGGCAGGAAATGGGGGTGGGGGGAATCTTGCATAGGGGAACTTGTGTGGCTTAGTCTAGATTCTAAGCACACCAGCAAATAAGACTAACATGTCTCCTATAAGAACTTCCAACAACATCCTCAATCTGACATGGACATGTGTCTTAAATTTACATTACCTGAGGGACCTGAAAATCCTCAAGCTAAAAATTTAATTGCAAGTGTTACATTTTGATTTTTTCCCCCAAGCATTTGTCAGAAGGAAAATACAAATGCACTTTAAATCCATGCCTCAAGTAATGCTCACATGTAAAGTTCCAAGAAACATGAGATCCCTCCCAGCCCAAATTCTGTAAAAACACAAGAAAATAAGCCACCGTGAGTGAGAGTCAGAAGATTTTAGGATCAGATCTGCTAAGTCAGCAGATACTGGAATTACAAGAGTCAAAATATAAAATAAGGATTTTTAATATTTTCAAAAAATGAAAGTGTTGTGCAGAAATAAGAGACAATCAGGTAAAGAAGGACCAAGTAGAATGCCCGAAACACTGAAAAATTAAAATTAAAATTTCAGTGGCTGGGTTAAACATCAGATTACACCCAAAGAAGTAATTGGTAAAGTGAAGAGAAGTCTGACGAGACACAGCACAAGGAGACAAAGACATAAAAATATTTTTTAAGTGTTAAAATGTATAGAAGATGGAGTAAAAAGGGGTTACCATACATTTAATTGTAGTTTCAAAATAATAAACTAGAGAAAACTAAGGAGAGACAATACTTGAAGAGAAAATGCCTGAGAATATTCCAGAATTGATCAAATACGCCTATCTTTATATTCAAGAAGCCTAATAATTAGTCTTAAGCAGAATAAACATAGAAACAATTAGAAACAACATAGTGAAGCTCCAGGACACCGAAGAGACAAAGATAAACAGTGGAATATAAGGAACTGTGTGGTGGGAGGAAGGAGAACAAAGATTATTTACAAAGAAATCAGTTTTGAGACACCTGGGCTCTCAAGAGCAGAAATGGAAGTCAGACAATGTTAGAATAATATCTTCAAAGTGTAGAGAGCAAAAAAGTTGCCAACATAGAAGTGTTTATCTAGTGAAAATATAGTTCAATACAAGGGCTAAATAAAGATATTTTTATAACAAAGAAAAGAGAAATTTTAATATCAACAGACTTCCACTAAAGGAATTTATAAAATAGGTAGAATTTTAAGTAGAACAAGAATGACTCCAGAAAAGAAAAAAAGTAAGATGCACCAAGGAATAATGAGAGGGGGCGGAAAAAGAGATCACTGTGTAGGTAAATAAAAGCAAACAGTGTTGGTATGAGATACTAAGAAATAATACCTAATTTGGGGGATTTCAGATTTTGAGGCAGAATTAAAATCATAGAAAAATAATAGCATATATATCTGGATAAGGTGATCAGACTTAAAACAAATTTTGGTCTGGGAATTATTGGAAAGGAAGGCAAAGTTTCTGATTTAAATTTTAGGTTTAAATAAGATTTATGCATGTTAAGATTTCCAAGGCAACCTCTAAAAAGATTATAAATAGAGTATATAACATCCAAACTAGTACTAGTAAGAAAAACAGAGTGAGGGAGGAGACATCATTAATCACTCAGAATGATGACAAGAAAGGCAGAAAGAGTCAACATGTAGGGCAAGTATAAAGCATAAATTATATCATAGAGATAAATATAAATACATTGAAAATAACAGTGATGGTAAATGGACTACATAATCACTAGTTGAAACACAAAAATTTTCAGACTTTTTCTACAAAAATGATACTCCTAAAATTTCAGGTCTCAAAAAGATTAAAGAGTAAAATTGTGACAAAAATATATGTACATATAGTGGTGTAATTATTCAATTCCCAGGAAAAAAATAGAAGCTTTAAAGTAAAACACACAGCAATAGAAGGTAATTACACTTAAAAATAAATAAATCACCAGGAATACATAATAGTTGTAAACTTACGGACATCTAATAATATACCAACAAAATAAAAAAAGCAAAGATTTTCAGACATATTAAAAGAAATTGACAAATCCATCATCAAAGCAGACTTTAACACAGCTCTCAGTAAATAATAGATAAATATGAGGAAATATGTAGAATATTTGAAAAACAAAATTTTTAAGCTTGAGCTGATAATGAACATATATGAAACATTGCACTCGACTCAAGAATACATATCCTTTTAGAGTATGCATAGATCACTTATGAAAACTGACCAAATTCTAGACCATAAATTAGGTTTCAGTGTATTTCAGAGTTGATTTTATACAGATAACATTTCTCTGAATGCAAAATGATATAAATCAATAAACAACATAACTTAATAAGTATTTATCAGTTTAAAGGTATCAGTCTGAAAAAACAAAACAAAATCAAAACCAAAACAACCATGAGTCAAAGTGTAAACCATAACTGAAATTGAAAAATAATTTGACCTTGTATTATTGTAGATTATTACTTGTGAGATATAGCTAAAGCAATTTTTAGAAAGAAATACTAGAGGTGCCTGTATGACTCAGTTGGTTAAGCATTTTCCTTTGGCTCTGGTCATGACCTCAGGGATCCTGGGATGAAGACCCACACTGGGCTCTCTGATCAGCGGTGAGTCGGCTTCTCCCTCTCTCTCTATGATCTCTCACACTCTCTCAATCAAATAAATAAATAAATAAAATCTTTAAAAAAAGAAAGAAATACTAAATTTTAGAAGAGTATATTAGAAAAAGAAGAAAGGCTCAAAATAAATGAGTTAAGCTTCCAAATTAGGAAGTTAAAAAAAAACAAACAGAATAAGCCAAAGGAAAATAGAAAAAGATGAGGTTATAAATATAAGAACAAAAGTAATAGGAAATATCAACAAAAAAAAACTTCTTTCTTTGAAAATACTAATTGACAGATATCTAGCAATTTTGATCAAAATGAAGGAAACACAAAATTTTAAAAGGAATAAAAGAGTTATTTATATATTTGCCGAAGAAAAGGATATTATGAATAACTATGCATAAAACTTGAAAACTTTATTGAAATGGACAAAGTTCTAAAAATATAAATTACTGATTCAAAGATGAATACATACTACTTTGCCCACACTAGGATGGCTAAAACCAAAAGACAGATAATAACAAATGTTGATAAAGATGTGGGTAAGTTGAAACCCTCATACATTGACGATGGGAATATAAAATGATGCTGTCACTTTGGAAAGCAGTTTTACAGTTCTTCAAAAAGTTCAACAATGAGGCATCCCATGACACACCAATCCATAGGTATATATCCAAAACAATTGAAAATATAGGTCTACACAAAAACATGTACATTAATGTTGATAGCAACATTTTTCATAATAGACAAAAGAGAGGGGAAGGTAAGTGTCCGTGGGTTAATAAGTGGAAAAATCAAATACAGAATATTTTTACAATGGAATATTTCTCAGCCTTAGAAAGGAATAAAATACTGATACATTCAATGACATAGATCAACCTTGAAAACATCATGCTAAGTAAAAGCAACCAGACACAAAAGGTTACCGATTATATGATTCCATTCATATGAAATATCCAAAGGAGACAGAAAGTTGTCTTGGGCTGCAGAGAGGAGAATAGGGAGTAACTGCTAATAGAAACTGTATTTCTTTTCTTTTCTTTTCTTTTCTTTTCTTTTTTTATTTCACAGAGGGAGAGAGATCACAAGGAGGCAGAGAGGCAGGGAGAGAGAGAGGGGGAAGCAGGCTCCCCGCTGAGCAGGGAGCCCGATGCGGGCCTCGATCCCAGGACCCTGAGATCATGACCTGATCCGAAAGCAGAGGCTTTAACCCACTGAGCCACCCAGGCACCCGAAACTGTATTTCTATGGGAGGCGATGAAAATCTCCTGTAATTAGATGTTAGGGATGTTTGCACAAGACTGAACAACACACTTTAGAAAGGTGAATTTTATGTCATGTGAATTATATCTCAATAAATAAAGAGGCTTGGAAGTCTGAATGTTCCTATAACCACTAAAGATATTAATTTGAGGGGCACCTGGGTGACTCAGTGGATTAAGACTCTGCCTTCGGCTCGGGTCATGATCTCAGGGTCCTGGGATCAAGCCCCGCGTTGGGTTCTTTGCTCAGTGGGGAGCCTGCTTCCCCCTCTCCCTCTGCCTGCTTCTCTGCCTACTTGTGATCTCTCTCTCTCTCTCTCTCTCTCTCTCTCTCNTCTCTCTCTCTCTCTCTCTCTTTCTCTGTCAAGTAAATAAATAAAATCTTTTTAAAAAAGATATTAATTGGAGAGTCAAATTTTTTTTTTACAAAGTCAACAGCAGGCTCATTTGGTTTTATAGGTGAAGTCTATATCTTTAACAAACACTTTAAAGGTGAAAAAGTGATATCCAACTAATTTTATCATACTAGTATAATACCAATCTATAAAACAGCAAAGAGATTATGTGAAAGAAAAATTATAGGACTTTCTTTTTTTTTTTGAACATAGACACAGAAAACATAAACAAATATTAGTAAACTGAATCCAGCAATGTATAATAAGATAACTCTCGAGGGTCAAGGACCATATCAAGTTAACACATTAGAAAATATGTTATTATAATATATCATATTAACAGATTAATGAAGGACAACAGAATCAGAAAAGCCACTGATAAAATTCAAGAATTATTAATGATGAAAAGAATAAATTTCCACATAAAGATCATGTTCAGTGGTTGAATGTTATTTTTAATTCCAGAAGAATAAGAGACATAAGATTGAGAAAAAAACTGTGTATTTGTAGATTTATGATTATTTATAGCTAATAAAAACAAAAAATATATGAGGGAATTATTAGTTATTCATAGTTCAATAAAATTGATGAATATGAAAGCAACATGCAATATTTAATTATATTTCCCTCCAGCAACCACAGTTAGAAAATGAAGTTCTCAAAATGAGATGAAATATTCAAAGTAGCAAAAAAAACTATAACTAGAAACAGTTAAAATGTGTAAGAATTAAGAATATGACTTCAGAAATACTGAAAGACTTAATAGTGAGAAATCCATACAGAAAGATTTGATGTTGAGATGTTATCCCCATACAATATATAGATAAAAAGTAATTCCAATAAAACTTCCTACTTGGCTTTGCATATATATAAGCTAACTCTCAATTTATACAGAAAAACAAAGGCTTGATAATAGTCAAAATATGGCCAGATATGAAGGCTAAGAGAAAACTTTAAGAATGAAAAATGCAAAGAAATGCTGCAGGTATCAATAAAAAGATTAATGAAACAAAATAGATAGCCCAGAAATGGACACATGCAAATATGCATACCTGGTATATATCAGACTGTACTTCAAAACAGTGATAAAGGAAGGGGCCTTTTTGATTTAGGGATTAAATATACAAATAAAAAATTAAAATGGACTCATGCCTCATAACATAAGATAAAACCAATTCCAGATGAATGAAGAAATAAAATATGAAAGGTGAAATTTAGAAGAAATATAGGAAGAAATCCTTATGCTCTAAAAGTATGGAAGAATTTTTCTTACAGATACAGAAAATGAAGACCATAAAGTAAATAATGAATAAATTCGATTACATTAAAAGGAATGACTTTCGTTTCATGAAAAGGCCTCACAAAAAGAATAAGACAAGTAGAGAAGTGCTAAATGTTTCCAAGATATATAATTGACAAAGGATTAGTAACTCAAATATATAAAGAACTTCTATAAATCAATAAAAAATGATGAGCCATTTGGTCATTTCACAGAAGAGAAAATACAAATTACTAATAAACTTTGCAAATCTCCAAAAATTTTAAAAATCATGGAAATACACATTAAAACCATATTCAGCAAATTGACAAAAATTTAAAAGTTGCACAATATCAATAGTTAGTGAGTATGTGGAGTTATACACCGCAAATAAGAATGTACATCATACTACCACTTTGGAAAACAAAGGTTTTGGCATTCCCTATTTCTTCTTTTTTTTTTAATTTATTATTTTCCCCAGGGGAACAGGTCTGTGAATCATCAGGCTTACACCTTTCACAGCACTCACCATAGCACAAACCCTCCCCAATGTCCATAACCCATCATCCTATTCCTACCCTCCCACCCCCCCAGTAACCCTCGCTTTGTTTCGTGAGATTAGGAGTCTTTTATGGTTTGTTTCCTTCCTCATCCCATCTTGTTTCATTATTTTTCCCTCCCTACCCCCCACAACCCCCTACCCTGCCCCTCAAGTTCCTTATATCAGAGAGATCATATGATAATTGTGTTTCTCTGATTGAC
>LNAC01000771.1:575478-602977 GCA_002007465.1 Ailurus styani
GCCATTGCTGGGTCATAGGGTAGCTCTATTTTCAACGTTTTGAGGAACCTCCATACTGTTTTCCAGAGTGGCTGCACCAGCTTGCATTCCCACCAACAGTGTATGAGGGTTCCCCTTTCTCCGCATCCTCACCAACATCTGTCGTTTCCTGACTTGTTGATTTTAGCCATTCTGACTGGTGTGAGGTGATATCTCACTGTGGTTTTGATTTGTATTTCTCCAGCCTTTTCTTAAAGCCTTTATTTCCTTGTTGATCTTTTGCTTAGATGATCTGTCCATTTCAGTAAGGGGGGGTGTTAAAGTCCCTACTATTATTGTATTATTGTCAAAGTGTTTCTTTGATTTTGTTATTAATTGGTTTATATAATTGGCTGCTCCCATGTTAGGGGCATAGATATTTTACAATTGTTAGATATTCTTGTTGGACAGATCCTTTAAATATGATATAGTGTCCTTCCTCATCTCTTATGATATTCTTTGGCTTAAAATCTAATTTATCTGATATAAGGATTGCCACTCCAGCTTTCTTTGGATGTCCATTGGCATGGTAAATTGTTTTCCACCCCCTCACTTTAAATATGGAGGTGCCTTTGGGTGTAAAATGAGTTTCTTGTAGACAGCATATCAGTGGGTCTTGTTTTTTATCCATTCTGATACCCTGTGTCTTTTATTTGGGGCATTTAGTCCATTTACATTCAGGGTAACTATTGAGAGATATGAATTTAAAGCCATTGTATTGCCTGTGGCATTCCCTATTAAAGCTTAATATACACCCAGTCCAAAGACTCAGAAATTCCACTACTATACATCTACACTAGAGAAATTCTTGCACATATATCAGGAGATAAGTATATGATTATTTGTTTATATATTATATAATATATATTATTCATCTATATATTGTAGCTGCATATACAATTAGGACAAAACAACATAAATGTCCATTTATGGTAAAGAGGAAAAATAAAACTTGTAATATAATTATATCATAAAATCCTACATTGCACAAAAATAATGAAACATGGCTCTATTAATGTGGATAATTTTTGAAAATGCAATATTGAGTGAAAAGAGAAGCAAATCACCGAAGGGCACTATACTCTGATTATTTTACATACTTATATACATTTAATTTTATATAAAGTGACAATGTGGATATCTCTGCCCCATTAATATGAGACTTTTACTAAACAAAAGGAAGGCTTACTAAATATTTTTTCCCTCAAAGACAAAGACCTCAAGATCATGGATTCAACATTCTGGTCTGAAAATACATCTTCCATGGTACATTTTTGAACCATGAATAGAAAGATCAAATGCTGGCTGAAGAGGAATATTTGAATGGGATGCCTTCCCACTTAGCCTGATAATTAAGCAAATCAGAAGAAATGGTCTGTCCCTCTCCCAACACACCAAAAGTCTTTGATGAATGACAAAAGCAATTTAAAAAGTAACTGTTCAAACTCAATCTATGAGGCCAGCATTACCTTGATCCCAAAACCAGACAAAGACCCCACTAAAAAGGGGAATTACAGACCAATACCCCTAATGAACATTAATGCAAAAATTAAAAAGCATTAACTTAAAAAATAAAAGTAATTTACCATCAAACAAATACCTATTCCGTGACAACCAAGCCCTTTGCCGACAAAGCCCTCTTGGTTGACACCTCTTGGAAGATCCCACTTCCTTCTGGATTTCTTTAACTAACTAAGGAAAAGACCACCTGTTTGGATCAATTAACACCTACAAAGTGGGAGACAGAGAAATTCTAGAAAGCAGGCCCTTATAGAAAAGTATACTTCATTCCCCACTTATATTTTTGTTATCAAAAACCTCAGCCCGTTTTTGGGAAAAATTGGATAGGAAAATATCTAATTTCTATTAACTTCAGAGAAGACACTTAGTCTTTCACCCAATTTTTTTAAATAATGCTATTCTATCTGCTTGAAAAAGTAAAGCAAGGGTTGAAATGGGGGAATGAAGGTACTAATGATAAAATGCACAGATGGTAACCTATGTGGACCATCTCTCTGGACAGGATCTGTATGTTCAGCCAGTTATGAGACAATCAAAGCTAAACTTGGGAATCTGCTAATAGTTGAAAGGCCAGAGAGCAAAGAAAAATATTAAAAACTGCTTTATGTGGAAAAAGTGGAAAGAGGATAAGACTTGAATCAGATACACAGTGAAAGCCAAATCCATGCATCATTCCAAAATTGAAATCATGGAAGACAGGTAGCGCACTCTTATTCCCAGTACTCTTTTTATGGGCTTAGAGGGGAGGAAGTAAAAATAGCCAATGAAGACTTGTTTTCTAAGAAGGTTGGCCAAGAAAGAAAGGAAAGAATAAGACTCCACTTGACAAGTTTTTTGACAGTATTTTCTTTACCACTATGTTAGTATCCCTATCTACCATTATTATTACTCTTTCATTGAGAGTTTGTTGAGTGCCATTCATGGCACCTGTCCTCTACTAACTAAAAGACAACCTCATAGGTCTCCCTTCACAGTAAAGAAACTCCTTGTAATCAGCAGTCATTCTGCAGCTTGCAATAAAATTCAGGCAGGATGTTTTTTTTTTTCCTTGAGATTTATTCCAACCTGTAGACTTTTAAGGGACATCCAATAAGCTCCTTAAATTTCCATGTGCGTTTTCCCTTTAGCAAAAGAATTGGAAGTTCAAGACTGGGAAGTTGAAGACTTTCTCAATTCCATTTTGATGTGTGGTTTATTAAGCTATCCATTTTGAAGGAGAGTACATTAACCCCTCAGAGTGAATGGTTCTTGTCTGTCAAGTACTCTTACTAGGATATCGGTCAGCAAGTGAACGACACCAAACTGCCACTCTCACTCCTGATATTGAGTCAGCCCTGCATATGAAGCTCCCTGGCACGCAAGATGCCTGTCAATTTTGCTAAAAAGAACAGTAAAAGTAGGAACAGCCAAGTTTGTACAATTTTGCAGTTCCTGACTTTTTCAGTGTATTTTTAGGCTTGCAGATATCAGTTTTATTTTCTATGCTTTATACATTTCTATTCATAAGCCTAGCATTACCAGATGATTTATTAAGCTTCATTTTATTCATGTAAAATAGTCACTGCTCTAGAAAAGAGTGACTAAATAAAGTGCTCATCTTCCCATACACCTGATCTTCCGGCCAGAGAACAAGATGTAGTCTGTACAATGAACAGTCAATGAAATGAAAACCATTTTATGCAAAATAAAACTTAGTCTTGAAAATGTAAACATTTCTTTTATAAGTCAATGATTGAAGGGATCATAGCGATCAGAATGAATCCAGGTAAACCCATGCTACTGAAATTTGATTAATTAAACCAAAATCTGCTCATCGATGTAATGTCTAGCTTATAAGTAAGAAGCTTTTAATCAGTGGAGAGATGGTGGTTTGGAGAACAGGCTTCAGGTGGGTATTGCTAACTAGTACATTTTATTTGTTTTTCTCTTATTATGATTCTGTTCTTTAATAAGATGATTGTAATTCCTGGTTTTCTGGTTTCTTGCCCTCCATTTGTCTTTACCACCACATAGATCTTCCATATAGCCTGCACAAAAATAATCAACTGAAATGCAATGTGGCCAACCTAGTTTGCTGAAATTTTGCTTCATGTATTAAGGATGAGGTTTGAGACCAAATATGAAGGCTATATCTTGCTCATAACATTACAAAGAACCATGGTAAATCAGCCATGTATACAGATCAGGAAATCAGAGAGTAACAGTGTAAGGATATGTAACTGTCTGTGGCCTTGTGATCAAGGGCTTTATAGACCTGAAACAGTGCTGTACAATGGACTTATCTGGTAACCCTAAAATCCAACTTTATGATTTGTTTAATATATTAGTAATAGGTAACTTCAACTTCCAGTCATGGTAGTGTTAAGAACTCAACAAATCCTCTCAGGGGAAAAAAGTACAACTAGAAAAATTATGAAAACAATATTTTATGACTCTGCAAATGAACTAAAGTCACACAACAAGTTGATATTTATTCTTGAAAATTCTGTAGAGCTCCAAGTTAGGGCAATGGAAGTCTGTGACCTTCTTCATAGAGACTGTTTTCATGCCTCCTTCTAGTTCAGACACGGAGAACAGCAGTTTTACCAGCCTGAGGTTGGACAGGGAAACCATCAGCTTTGGTGCCAGATTTGGATGGAAGTAAGTGGGTCAAAAATCTCATAGTTTTGTCCACTAAAACTGGCAAACTCAGTAGGAAACAAAAGAGGAAACTTGTAGCTTTTCCAGGCTGAATTTACAATCCTAGTTGGGGCAAGCCACAGACCAATGAGAAATTAAACAGGGAAATCTTGAATGTGAGAGATCCATGGAAGGATTAGATCTACACATTCCTGGCCTACTGGGAACCAATGCATATGTGTAGTGACTTGAAAGAGCCAGGAAGTTAAAGCTAAGGCAGAGCTGAGAATGGTAGAATTCTAAGTGGGCTTCCTGTCCCACAAAAAGATTGATCAGCAGAGGGTAAAGTCTTATGGGCTCAAAGTGTTTGAAAAAAATCTCCACCCAAATCTTTTTTTTTCCAGTTTTACTATGAAATGATTGACATATATTGCTATATAAGTTTAAAGGGCACACCATAATGGTTTGATTTATGTATATTGTGAAATGATTATCACAATAGGTTCAGCTAATATCCATCATCTCAAAAAGATCAATATAAAGAAGAAAAGAGGATAAAAGAAAAATTTTACTTGTAATGAGAACTTTTAGGATTTACTCTCCAGCAACTTTCTTATATATCACACAGCAATGTTAGCTATAGTCATCCTGTTTTACATTACACCTGTAGTACTCATTTATCTTATAATAGGGAATTTGTACCTTTTGACCACTGTCCTCCAATTACCCCTGCCCCCAGCCCC
This sequence comes from Ailurus styani, assembly GCA_002007465.1. Taxonomy (NCBI): domain Eukaryota; kingdom Metazoa; phylum Chordata; class Mammalia; order Carnivora; family Ailuridae; genus Ailurus; species Ailurus styani. The sequence continues at coordinate 580,380 of LNAC01000771.1, forward strand.
AACCTCTGGCAATCATGTTTGATCTCCTATCCAGTGAGTTGTAGGGGGAGTTGTTTGTTTGTTAGATAATATGTATAAGTCAGAGCATACAGAATTTCTCTGTCTCTCTGACTTATTTCACTTAGCATAATCCCCTCAAGTTCCATTCATGGTGTCTCAAAATGGTTGAATTTGCTCATTTTTATGACCAAATAATATTCCATTTTGTTTGTTTGTTTGTGTGTGTGTGTGTGTAAAATATGTATATCTTAATTTCTTTATCCATTCATCCATTGGTGGGCCTTAGGTTATTTCCGTGTCTTGGCTATGGTAAATAATGCTGCAATGAAAATGAGGATGCAGATACCTTTTTGAGTTTGTGTTTTTGTTTTCTTTGGATATATTCCCAGAAGAGGAATTGCTAGATCATATAATAGTTCTATTTTTAATTTTTTTGAGGATCCTGCATACTGTTTTCTATAGCAATTTACAGTCCCATCAAGAGTGCACAAAGGTGTCCTTTTTTCCACATCTACACCAGCATTTGTTATCTCTTGTCTTTATGGTGATGGCCATTCTAACAGACATGAAGTGATATCTTAAATGGTTTTAATTTTCATTTCCCTAATGACTAGTGATGTTGAGTACCTTTTCATATATCTGTTGGCCTTTGGATTTTTTTTGAAAAATGTCTGCTCAGGTCCTTTTCCCATTTTTTATTTGGGTTGACTTTTTTTTTTTCTATTGAGTTGTACAAGTTCTTTATATATTTTGAATATTAACCTTTTATCAGATCTATGGCTTATAAATATCTTTCCCACTCTGTAGGATGCTTTTTCAATCTGTCAGTGGTTTCTTTTGCTATGCAGAAGCTTTTTATTTTGATGTAGTCCTGCTTGTTTATTTTCATCCGGTTACTTGTGCTTTAGGTGTCATATCCAAAAAATCATTATCAAGACCCACGTCAAGTGGCTTTGTGTTTTCCTCTCATAGTTTCATGGTTTTGTGTCATACATTTAAGTCTTTAATCCATTTCAAGTTAACTTTTGTGAGTGATATAAGATAGGAAGCTGGTTTCATTCTTTTATATGTGCATATTCCATTATCCGACACCGTTTTTTTTATCCAATACCATTTATTAAAAGACTATCAGTACTCGCTTCAGCAGCACATATACTAAAAGACTATCATTTCTCCAATGAGTATTCTTGGCTCCTTAATCAGTTAACAGTTGACTTTACATGCTTGAGTTTATTTCTCTCCACTTAAGTCTTGACTGACCATTATGCCATGCAGACACAGGGTCAATCTCAGTAGTTGCATGTCATGGGGAATAAGTATTATAAGTTTAAGTTCATGAACATTACTTCAACAACTACAAAATTCTCAGAAAAATGAATCAGAATTCAGAGTTGCTACAATATATTATTCAAAATTCTAATTTTTAAGCAATCAAGAAAGTGTGACTGGTACTGGGGGAAAAAGTAGCCAATAGAAACTGACTCTAAGTAACCCCAAATGTTGTATTTACCAAACTTAGACTAAGTATCTCTAAAGAATTTTTTTAAAAAAACTATGTTCAAAGAATTAAAGAAAAAAATGTATGACAATGACTCAACAAATAGGGAATCTCAGTAGAGAAACAGAAACTATGAAAAAGAACCAAATGAAAGTTCTAGAATTGAAAAATGTAATAATCAATATGAAAAATTTACTTGTTATGTTCAATAGCAGATTTGAGAGGAAAAGAGAAATATACAGTGAAATGAAAGATAAATCCATAGAAATTATGTCAGTCTAATGAAAACAAAATAAAATTTTAAAAAAGTAAGTAGGACCTCGAAGATATGTGGGACAATGTTAAACATCCCAACATATATGAAATGAGAGTTCCATGAAAAGGCAAGGAGAAAAACACATATATGGCAAAATAGTCACTAAAATCTTCCCAAATTTGATGAAAAATAATCTACAAATTTTGGAAGCTCCATATATCCTAAATAAAATGAACAACAGAATCTACACCTAGACATACCATGCTCAAGCCTCTGAAACACAAAGAGAACTTTTTTTAAGATTTTATTTATTTATTGAGAGAGAGTGTGTATGTGTACTCTCATGCGTGTGCACTTAAGGCTTGTGCACAAGCTAGGGGAGGAGCAGAGGGATAGGAAGAAAGCAATCCCAAGCAGATTGTGCTGAGCACAGAGCCCAATGCAGGGCTCAATCTCACTACCCTGAGATCATGACCTGAGCCAAAATCAAGAGTCAGAGGCTTAAACAACAGAGCCATCCAGGTGCACCAAAAAGAAAATCTTAAAAGCAGCAAGAGAAAAATGACTCACTATGTAGAGTGAAACAATATGATTGATGACTAACTTATCACTGGAAATAATGGAGGCCAGAAGGCTGTAGGATGACATATTGAAGTGCTGATTTAAAGAAACAAATGAACAAAGAGACAAAAATAAATAAATAAAAATAAAAACCCACCAACCAAGAATTCTGTATTCAGAAAAACTATTTATCAAAAAAATGAAGGCAAAATAAGCTTGTTTCCAGGTAAACAGAAACCGAGAGAATCCATTAATAGCAGACCTAACCTACAAGTTGTACTAAAAGAGCCCTCCAGGCCTAACAAAATGTTCAGACAGAAACTAAAATCCATAAGGAGAAATGAAGAACACTAGAAATGGCAGATATGTAGATAAATTAAAGACTCTTTTCTTAATTTCTTTTCAAAATAAACTTTAATAATACCTATAAAGTTTATTTTTGAGTATGAAATATAGGAATGATATATATCTGTGTGCACATATATAAATGAAATATATATGTATGTATGTACATATATATCTGTAAATAGCACAAAGGACAAGGAGATAAGTGGAGCTATGTATTGTTAGCAAAATTACTATGTCTTACTGGAATTAAGTCAGCATTACTTGAGGTAAACCATAATTAGTTAAACATGCATATTCATTCCTTAGAGTAACTCATAAGAAAATAAATTTCAAAAAATATTCAAAAAGTTAACAAAGGAATTGAAATGATACACTAAAAAATACTTAACACAAAAAAAAGGTAAACTGAAAATTGCAAAACATTGCTGAGAGACAGTTAAAGATCTAAACAAAAAAAAGACATACCACATTATTGGACTAGAAGACATTACTGTTAATATAGCCGCCCTCCCCTAGATTCTGTATGTATAACTTCAACTCAATTCCTATCAAAATTCCAGCAGGCATTTTTCAGAGATATTGACAAGCTGATCCTAAAATTTACACAGAAATGCAAGATTTAGAAGGGCCAAAGCATTTTCTAATAAAGAAATACAAATTTGTTGACTGTGCATTAACTTATTTTAAAACAGATTATAAAGGTATACTAATCTAGAAAGTGTAATAATATTGGAGTAAGGACAGACATATATCAATGGAACAAAATATAGACTCCAGAAATAAACTTTCATCCTTATGGTCAACAGGGTTTTGGGCACCTGGGTGGCTCAGTGGGTTAAAGCCTCTGTCTTTGGCTCAGGTCATGATCTTGGGGTCCTGGAATCGAGTCCCCCATCGGCTCTCTGCTCAGCGGGGAGCCTGCTTCCTCCTCTCTCTCTGCCTGCCCCTCTGCCTACTTGTGATCTCTTTCTATCTATCAAATAAATAAAATCTTAATACAAAACAAAACAAAACGGGGTTTTGACTGGTCAACAGGGTTTTGACAAAGAGGCCAAGACAATCCAATGGAAAAGGAGAATTATTTCATCAAACAATGCTAAAACAATTGGATATTCATGACAGAAGAAAAAAAACATAGACCATTGGTTTACATTAGACACAAAAACTAATTCAAAATGGAACACAGACCTAAATATAAGAGCTAAAACTATAAAACTCCTAGAAGAAAACATAGGAGAAAATATTTCTGATGTTGGTTTAGACAAAAATTTATTCAATGTGTGTGACATCAAAAACCTTACCCATCAAAGAAAACATTGGAACATGGATCTTATAAAAAAATTAATTTTAATTTTAATTTTTGCTCCTCAGAAGCAACTTTAGGAAAATGAAAATAGAAGAATAGGTTGAAATAAAGTATTTCAAAATTGTATATCTGTTAAAGAACTTGTATCTGGAATACATAAATAACTTAAAACTTGGTGGGACAATCCAATTTTTTTTAAATGGACAAATTATTTGAATAGACGTTTCATCAAAAAAGGTGTACAGGGCACCTGGGTGGCTCAGTGGGTTAAAGCTTCTGCCTTCGGCTCAGGTCATGATCTCAGGGTCCTGGGATCAAGGCCCGCATCGGGCTCTCTGCTCAGCGGGGAGCCTGCTTCCTCCTCTCTCTCTGCCTACTTGTAATCTCTCTGTCAAATAAATAAATAAATAAATCTTTTTAAAAAAAAAAGGTGTACAAACTGCTAATGGGCATGTGAAAAGTTCCTCAACATCCTTAATAGTTAGGGAAATGCAAATTAAAACTGTAAACCAATAGAATGGCTGCACAATAAAAGACCAGAAATTGCAGGTGTTGGCATGAATGTGAAGAAACTTAGAAACCTTATATAGTACTAGTTGTGATGTAAAATGGTACAGTCACTTTGGAAAATAGTTCGGTGGTTTCTTAAAAAGTTGAATATATATTTAACATATGACCCAGCAATTCCATTCCCAGGTATCTTCTCAAGAGAAATGATAATATATGTCCACACAGACTTATCCACTAATGTTCATAGCAGCATCCGTTATAAGCGCTAAACACCAGAAAAAAGCAACTAATTAATGCATAAATAAGATATAGCATATTGATACTTGAATACTATTTATCAATACAAAAGGAATAACTACTGAAAGATATGGGTGAACCTCAAAAATACTGTAAGTGAAAGAAGACATACACAAAGACTCCATGTAGTTCCAATTATATGAAAATTCTAGAGAAGACAAAACCATAGAAACAGAGAGCTGATCAGTGGTTGCCTGAGGCTGGCAGTGGGAGTGAGGACTGCTGCCAACAGGCACAAGAGAATATTTTGGGGTGATAGTGTTCTTAAATTGGATTATGGTGATGATTGCACTCAAAGTCATTGAACTGTGCACTTAAAATGAATGGATATTAATGATACTAAATTATACATTAACAAGGCTGTTTTAGAAACCAATAGATATTTGTCAAAGAAAATTACAATGGAAGGGGTGCCTGGGTGGCTCAGTGGTTAAGTGTCTGCCTTTACCTCAGGTCCTGATCCCAGGGTCCTGGGATCCAGCCCCACAATGGGCTCCCTGCTCAGCAAGAAGACTGTTCTCCCTCTCCCACTCCCCCTGCTTGTGTTCCCTCTCTCACTATGTCTCTCTCTGTCAAAAAAATAAATAAATAAATCTTAAAAAAAAAGAAAAAAGGAAAGAAAAAAGAAAAAGAAAAGAAAATGAGGAGTGCCTGGGTGTCTCAGTTGTTAAGCGCCTGCCTTCGGCTCAGGTCATGATCCCAGGGTCCTGGGATGGAGCCAACACGTCAAGCTCCCTGCTCAGCAGGGAGCCTGCCTATCCCTCTCTCATTCCCCCTGCTTGTGTTCCCTCTCTCACTGTGTGTGTCTCTCTGTCAAATAAATAAATTAAAATCTTAAAAAAAAAAAAGAAAGCAAAAACGGAAGATAAATTTCTTGACCCACTATCTTACTACTCATTTAATCAGTTACCACTTTATATTCATCCAAATAATCATGATACACTAGAATGTGCTTAATTGGTCCACTATTGTTGGATTATTAGCTAATTTCGAGTCTTCCACCAATAAATAATGCTAAAATAATGCTAAAATAAATAATGCTAAAATAAACATTCCTTATCCACACGTTTTTGAGTGCCTGATTATTACCTCAGGGTAAATTCCCAAGGTTAGACTTAGTTATTCAGTCAAAGTATGTGTAACTTTTCTATTGCTGTGGAACAAATTACCACAAACTTCGCAGCTTCAAACAATGCACGTTTGTTACCTCACAGATTCTGTGGGTCAGGGATCTGGCAGGATTTATCTAGATTTTCTTCTCGGTGTCTTACCGGGCTGCATTCAAGATGCCAGCCAAGACTATAATCTCATCTGGGGTTCAGGGTTCTTTCCAAGCTCACTGTTGTTTGCAGAATTCATTTCCTTGTGGTTGAAGGTCTGTTCCTCATCTCTGAGACAACCTACCATTCTTTGCCACGTGACCAACTTCATAGCATCATAGTTCGCTTCTTCAAGTGCAACAGAAAGCACCTGCTCATGCTTCTTGTCACTTACCTCTGGATGCTTTTTTAAAAAACTCACCTGATTAGGTCAGGCCCATTGAAGATAATCTCTCATTTGACTAACTCAAAGTCAAGTGATTGACGACCTTCATTATATATGCAAAACTTCTTCACTTTGGTAACCTAATCACATGAGTGCTATCCCACACAGTCCCATCCTCACTCAAGGGGAGGGAATTGTACAAATATATAGAACACAAAGCAGGAAAACTAGAGGCTCTTAGAAGTCTACCGTTCACAAAAACTTGTGTATTTGTCAAGATTATGGTTCAAATTACCAAATTCTCTGAAAAATATTTGTATCCCCACCAACTGAACACTAGTTTCCCCAGGGCTGGTTATTATCATTATTTTTTATCTTTGCCAAAGACATGCAAATTATTGCTGGATTGGGACCACTGGACAGGGGTTTGGGAATGAGAGTATAAGTCTTGCATTTTTTCGTTAATATCAAGATTATTATCATCTGGGGTGCTTTCATGGCTTAGTCAGTTAAGCATCTAACTCTTGATTTTGGCTCAGGTCATGATCTCGGGGTCATGAGATAAAGCCCCATGTCAGGCTCTGCACTGGGCATGGAGCCTATTTAAGATTATCGCTCTCTCTCTCTGCCTTTGCCCCTCCACCCTGCCCACACTTTCTCTCTCTAAAACAAAAAAAACCCCACAAAGATTATTATGATCTTTGGCAATTTTTTTTTAAATCCACAAATTTATTTTTTATTTCTAATTATTTTCCTTACAGAGCAGCTGTAAAGATTAGGAAGAAAGGCATTAAAAATTACTTTTAAATTACTTAGGAAGTCAACTTATTTTGCTGTCTGGTTAGAAAGATCAGTGTACTTGTATAGAACTTTGTACCTTCTTTGAATTTCCATACTTTAAATTCCAGTAGTGCATTTTCCTCCAGGACAGAAATCCTTTGGCAATTTTTACTTTTCCTTTGTAAAACATCAATCCATTTATTTGTTTTCCTCTAGGGGTAACTCTCTCTCTTTTTTTTTTTCCTGTTCCAAGTTTTGTTTGTTTGTTTGTTTGTTTATTATTTATTTATTTTTAAATATGGTATTTCTTTATTTGAGAGAGTGAGTGAGAGAGAGCATGAGAGGAAAGAAGATCAGAGGGAGAAGCAGACTCCCGTGGAGATGGGAGCCGGATGTGGGATTTGATCACAGGACTCTGGGATCGTGACTTGAGCCAAAGGCATTTGCTTAACCAATGGAGTCACCCAGGCGCCCCTCAAGTTTTTATTTAAATTCCAGTTATTTAACATACAGTGTAAGACTAGTTTCAGGAGTAGAATTTAGCGTTTCATCACTTACATATAACACCCAGTGCTCATCACAAGTGCCGTCCTTAATACCCATCACTCATTTAGCCCATCCCCCAACCACCCCCCTCTATCAACCCTCAGTTTGTTCTCTATAGTTAAGAGTCTTTTATGATTTGCCTCTTTTTCCCCATCTTCATCTGTTTTGTTTCTTAAATTCCACATATGAGCGAAATCATATGGTATTTGTCTTTCTTCTCTGCCTTATTTCTCTTAGCATAACACTCTCTAGCTCTTCCCACATTGTTGCAAATGGCAAAATTTCATTCTTTTTGACGGCTGAGTAGTAGTCCATTGTACATATATATGAATATATCTGGATAACTTTCTGATACTTGTTGCTTTGAAATCTCATTTTGAATATTAAGAATATTAATTATTAATGGTCTATACAGCAAGTATTTTCTCTTCATATATTTTCCTTTTAACTTGGTTATGGTGTCTTGCACCATGGAAAAAAAATCAACTATCAAAATCATACCCACTAACTTTTATGTTTCTTTTCTTTGTGTTTTATGCTCGGACATGTTTTTCTGAGGGTTTTATTTCTAAAGGAAGAGTCTGATGGGATTTCCAGTTTCTATCTCACATGATGGGGATTCTAGACCAAGTGAATATATACAAAGTTGAAGTTTCTGATAATGCAGCACCCACTGGTCTTCTAATTGTTTTGCAAACCAATTCTTAACCTAAGTTGTCCAGTCAGAAAGATGAATGCATCATTCCTTCTAAAGGATTGGCCAGGGAAATCTACACATTGGTCTGTAATTTGTTCAGGACACCAGGGGTCAGCTCCATTTTTTTTTTCATTTCTTGTCCTTAGGCTATCAAATTATAGCTTGGAGTATTTGAAAACAAACCAGGATATGAGTTCAGCTTTCTTCTTCAACATTTAATTTTGGTCTTGACTTTTATCCCTATCTCTAAGCACTAATTCTGTATTATACTTAATATTTCCATTTCAATCTGGGACCTAAAACTAATCTTATTTTTTAAAAATATGAAACAAACTGAGGATTTTAGAGGGGAAGGGGTAAAATTTGTTAAAATATATATATACACACATATATAAATATATATACATATGTATATACACACATATAAATATATACATACATATAAATATATACATGTATACATATATGTATATGTGTGTATATATATTATATATACACACATACATATAACATTTTGGATAACCAAGAGAGCATAACTTTTAGGCAAGATCACTTCTCCCTGCTGCATGAAAACAATAATGATGAAATATTTGTTTGGCAGAAACACAATCACTGTATGATTTATCTGTTAAAACTCCCCTCAAGTCCCTCCTTCATTTATAGATGAGTAAATCATAATGGAAGGATATAAGTTCCATAAGCCTTCCTTGAAATCTCGGGTATTAAATTTCCTCATCTATTAAATACAAAAGTTAAACTGGCAGATCTCTGAGGTCCTGCCCCATTCAAACATGTGGATTCTACCTGAGGTTTGACTCAAGGTTTTCTACTTACATTCTTTCTTTGGACCTTTCAAACTCCCAGCCCTAAGTGTGCCTTCAGGCTCTTCTTTTAATTTTCAGATTCCTATTACACATTCTTGTAAAATACCCTAGTATCATTTCAAAGTCAATATATCCAAAACCAAACTCTTGCCATCCCTCTCAGACTTCTCTGTTTTCCTATTCAGGGGATTTGTTCCATTCTCCTTGCAGGCATGAAATAAGGGTCAAGTTTCATCATCTTTCACTCTCTCCATATTCAGTCAGTAGCCAAGGCCAGAAAATTTGTCCACAGCAATATTTGTCTCCTTAACCTTTGTTCAATATTTTTCAACATATTAGGTCAGGCTCCTAGAATGTCATTCCAGAACTCAATGTTGAAAATTCTTTATCTCCTTTATCACTTTTGATATGATTACTACAAAAACACTGTAGCCATGTTGACATTCCCATCATTCCTTTTGTCTGATGGATTAAGAGCCTGGCAATGAAGCCCCCTCTACAACCTGTAGAGCCATGCTTTCCAGACTTTTCTTGTCTTCCCCCCACACCCCAGCTTATGCCCAATGTTTTAGCCATCCAGAATATTTGATATTCCTGAACACATCTTGTATTTTGCTATTTCCTTGCCTTTTTAGTTTGATTCTGAATTCTTTTTTTCAGTGTTTAAATTTTCCGCAAGTGTTTGGTACATCCATTTTAGCTAAAACAAGAAAAAATAGTAAGTATTAACTTCAAATCTTTATTTCCATTCAAAAACAATTATTTCTTTTCCTTGGGGCCAAAAAAAAATATGCTACAAATCAGTGAGATACAACAGAACTTTATTTTTTTAACATCTTAACTTAATTTTTTCAGTGATCCAAGATTCATTGTTTATGCACCACACCCAGTGCTCCATGTAATATGTGCCCTCCTTAATAACGCACCACCAGACTCGCCCGTCCCCTACCCCCTTCCCCTCCATAATCCTCAGTTTGTTTCTCAGAGTTCACAGTCTCTCATACAACAGAACTTTAAAATAAAAGCAGACACTTAGGGTTGAGTGTGTTAGAGGTAGGTGAATTCTCGAGAGTATTCTCCAACCCCCCCTCCCCCACTGGTAAAGATCAAAGGAAGGGACATGTTACTGAAGTCACGTAGCTACTGGAAACAAATCTTCAGCTAAAATTTAAATAGTTGTCTATAATTCAAGGAACTATCAAAAAGCTCTTTTCTATAGGACCAGGCCCCTCATTCTCTCAACAAAGAGGTATTTAGTGCCAACAGTGTGTCATGTGCTGGTCCTGGGAACACATAAGTGAAAAATAGCCCTGCTTTCTAGGAACACACTCTAGGAGGAGGAGATGTATGTGGACAGGTAAATGTAATAAAAGGTTATGGGTTCTGTGATAGAAATTGTGCATTGTTCCAACTAAAAGGAGGAGGTAATCAGCTCTACTTGTTTTGACAGGGGAAAGCAGAAGGATTTCATAGATAATGTAACCCCTTGAGCTCAAAATAGAAAGATGTGTTTACCAGGGTGGACCAGCAAAGAACCAAGACAACTTGAAGGTACAAAAATATCAATTAGGTGAAAGTTAAAGTACAAGAGACATATAAAAATTAAAATCAGAAAGCAAGACAAACTCCAAATTGCGAAGGGACTTATGTCCCTTGCAACAGGGTTTGGAGTGATAATTCCTATTTTTATTACATTATTATTATTACCAGTTATCAGTTTCTTATTATAATTAATGGGTTCTAGTCACTGATCACTTGCTATGATCACTGTAATAGATTACAGTGACAAAGAAACTGAGAATCAAAGATGAATTCACATGCTTGAGGAAACACAGTTATTAAGTATTAGAACCAACATTTGATCAGGTCCACCTGATTTCAAAGTTGAACATGAATTACACTATAATCCATCTTTCGTCTGTGGATCATGTGAAATCATTAGAATATTTTAAATGAAGGAGAAATATGAATGAATTCTTGCCTTGGAATAGAGTTACACCATTCAATATAGTAGCCACTAATCACATTGAAATTCAAATAATAATTTAAAAAGTCAGTCCCTCAGTTGCAGTTGCTACCTTTCAAGTGCTCAATAGCCTTGTGCGACTGAAGGCTACTGTTTTGGATAGCACAGAATGAACGTTTGTATCATCACAGAAAGTTCTCTTGGATAACACTGGTGTAGAGGGTGCACTGGAGTATTGCGAGATGGGGAAATGAGCATAGAGAGACCATTACCTAGGACGAGTGAGAGAGTATTAGAGAAAAAAAATAAGACTCTAATAGCAGAGCCTTAAACCAGTGATTTCCAGAGTGTTATTTGCCCCTTCCTACCCGCTCAACCAGCAGCATCAAATCATCTGCCATTACTGATGTGTGAAGGGCACTCATTTAGAGAAAGGGACAGATTTATAAAATATGGTGCAGAAATTCAAGCAACTTTGGCCATCTATGGGGTAGACAGGGGAAGAATAAATCTAGAATAACTCCACATGGGTTGGTGAGTATAGAGGGAGAAACATATTCAAGGGCAAGATAACAAGTTTGAGTTTGAGTTCCTGAGAAACACTCAAGTACTGTGATCCTATTAGAAGTGTCAGTCTAGAAATCAGGAGAAAATTCCAGAATGGAGATATAGATTTAGAGCTGTCAGAATTCAGGTGGTAGATTAGCCAGGAATGGATTACATAGGTAGCTCCCAATTCTTTTCTCTACACAAATGGTATTTCTATAGCTGTCTGTAAATGCTGTTTTTTGGCAATGCTCAAAGGAACCAAAATGTCTAGATTTAGAAGCAATTCTTTACACCCTGGTTCCTTTTTTACCCTATTCAGGGAGGCATCTCAAATGCAAATTTGGCCAGATAGATGTGAATGTGTTCTAGCCTTAAAAGGAACTAATTAACCTACATTGCTGTTCTGTTATTGGTTCATACAACTTGTCAAACAGGATGTATGCAATCTAAAGTGTGTGTAGTGTGAAGAGGGTAGTTGGAAGGGCTGACATGCAACTCTCTGATCCCAGAGAGTGGGCTGCAACAGAGGAACCAGCTAGAGGGAAGGAGCGGTGGTCAGAAGAGGGGTAATAAGATCCTGTCCTGACCATCAAAGAGAACTGTCAAGGTAAAGTGATGAACACTCATATTCCAGCGAGACCGGTAAGAGGAGACCACGGACTTTGCTTCTAGGCAATCATTGTTGAAGGTTTCACAGTTATTTCAGTAGAGCAGCTAGAAACAATTTGGCCAACAACTAAGAAGATCAAAGGGGTCCAAAACAAAAATAGGAACTGAAAAAGTGGAGGAAGCAAATGTAGATTTCTGCTTTGCCCTGTTCCATGGTTATAAAAGAGTCACTCTACATTCTCAATACCTGACAGAGATTTTAGTGAAACAACTCTTCTAATTTTTATACTTCCTCTCCCAAGGCCCTAGAATAAATATGGCATGAAAGGGCCAAAATACTATAAATATAATCTTCCACTTGTTGATATTGATCCTAGACAATGACTCAGTTCACCTTAATCCTCCCTTCAGCTAGGATGAATTCTTTTCTAGCATTCTTCTTATCCTTCTTAGTCTTGCTTGGCCTAAAAACATCAGAGTAAATATAGCTTAAACTTTAAAGCTGGGACCTTCTGTACAAAAATACCATTTGTCTGTTCCCTCACAACTGACCTGGCCTAAATTAATCTTCACCAGCTATCTTGGGAAGTAAGTAAGAAAGTATTAATATGCTTATTTTTGCAGATAAAAACCGAGGTTCTGTGACTTGTTTTATATTTCCCCCCTAAATAAATCACAAAGCAATAGTCCTATTTCATTTTATGAATGTATTTATTTCACATTTTTCCATGAAGGATTCCAGGTACGGGTGTCAGAAAAAAAATTTAATAAGAGTAGAACATCAAGACAAGATGATAAAAGAACACAGACACTCAGTTGTTAAATCTCTACATAATTGGCATAGCTGAGCTTTAAATTTAGCTCTAAGTTTTTTGGCAAACAAACAGAAAGGCAGACACTGTCAGTTACCCAGCTCCTATTTTCATAAAGGAGTTAAGTGTGCCAGTTTCTCAGAGGAACCAAAATACCTCCTTGCCTGAGTTCTGAAAGAAACTTCAGACCCACATCCACACATAGAGGGCATTTCTAGAAACAAAGGTGGTGAAACATTCATATGGCAACTTCTAATGATTTCCTTCAGTAAAACTTCTTTTAAACCATTAAGTTAAAAACTGACTTTTCAACACAAGCACATGTACTAATTTACTGATCACTAATGGAGAGTTACCACAAAGATATAAAACCTTACATCATAGGCTGGATTTCAATCTTCATAGTTGTGGCTAAATGCTATGCACTGATTAGCACATATTAGTGGAACAGGCTCTCTCCTCATTAGAGCTGAAAATCAGGTAGCCCTGCTAAATGTCCACACACTTGTATACACACTATATACCTATACACACATACACTCTCATTTAATGAGAAAATTTCTTTTTAGAAGAAGAAACTAAACCATTCTTGGGTTTTGGGGAATGCTAATTGGCTTAAGTGAATTATCATCTATTATTCTAAGATGTTCCTGGAATAACTATACATTGAAGTGGCTAGAATACAGGCAATTTTTTTTTAGCATTTAAGTTATAATTAGAGCAGATGCTGAATAACCATCTCCCCTGACTCTCAGGCACTAATGATCACTAACATTTTTAATTAATCACAAATCCCTCCTGGATGCTAATAAGGTGATACCAAAATGGTCCTTTCCCTCTCTCGAGGTATCAGATGAGCCATGTATCTAATGCTTTGTCCGTACATCTCATTAGGTAATCTATACATGGCTATCCAGTGACTACATTACCATAGAGCTCCCAGGCCATACTTGTTCTTCTCAAACTGAAGATGCGTATGCAGAAAACCAGTCTGTTAAAATGCATTTAATGAACACCTGCTGGCCTCAGAGCTCTGAGCAAGGCAGTGGTCCAGAATATTAAAGTAAGAAACCATTCTCTCCAACTTCCAGCAGTTTAAAATCTGGTCAGGGAGACTAAACATACACACTAAAAACAATAACCTAAGAACCTATAAATACATGCAAAATAATATGGTACACAATCAATGATACAAAACAGTACACAGTATCAAAGCAGGAGGTAAGAATGATGAGCACTGATAGAGGAAGAATAACCTATTGGCCTTCGTCCCCACCAGCTGATGCAAACGTAAGGTAAAATTGTACCCATAAGCAACATTCAATAGAATACTGGCCATGTTATATCTCATGCTCCCAAGATGTCGGGAAGTGAGCCAAATTATGGTTTGTACAGAGAAATCCCATGCCTGAAAATATAGATTGTCTTGTTTCACATCAGTGATGCATACATTTTAAAGAGCTCTGACTAGCTTTAGAGTGATTTAAAAAAAGAAAAGAAAAGAAAAGAAGATTCCGGGATCAGTTTTGGATATTTTGACTCTATGGCTCTGGGGTAGAGCCTGGGAAACTGGATTTTCACAAGTCGCCCATGATAGAGCGAGTTCAAGGGTTGTAGAGCAAAGGTAGACCAGCCCATGTGTGGACATGGGGGTGTCAGTAACAGGGCTCACTGTGTTCCTGGCCAACTTTAATGAGCTGTACACAGGAAGGAGAGGAGGAATTCTAGAATGATCCCACCAAATGTCAAAGTGCCACTAAGAACAAGAAACTGATAGCATTTTCACTGATAAAATGTCATGTTAAAATTTGTAAACACATCTACAAACCTACATAAGAAAGTATTGTTCTATGATTCATTTATTAACCAATAGATTTGACTGGATGATTATATGTTGGGTTTTGTAAAAGATCATTTAATTAAATTCTTTGAACTTAGAAAGTAGTGCAATCTAAATTCAAAGGGTTATAATAAAATGGAATTATTTGTGTTACATTTACTACCTGGTAATTTTCATTGAATGTGTTTTGGGTTTCCAAAAAAATAATTGTGTATTCTTCATTATTTAACAGGTCTCAATTAGATGTATTTGTCCCCTCAAATTAAATGCTGTAATAATATTCTGTGAGACCTCATGGATGCTGTTATTAATTATATATTTAAAAAACCTTTGCATATGTGAGATCTTCTCATCTCAAGCATTTTGCAAATGAATCATTATTAGCCCTGTTCAAAAGAAACTCAAAGAGCATGAGGAATTTACTCAAATTCTCAGAGCAAATGAATATGAGTAGGAATTGACTAGAGTCATTCATTCAGATGGTGGTAGAAATTCATCACATATTCTCAGTGCATGGTATTCTACATTGTTTTGGAGTGAAATGGGTGTATGGTTAGGGACCCAGACTCTGTATACTAATATGAAGACTTTTTAGGGTATCTCTTTTCCTCCAAGAATAACCACTCTTTATTATATTTCCATAATTTCAACCTACAATTATTTCCTAAACTAAGCAATAGAATAACCTTAAAATGACTTTGCAACCATTGTTTGGGAAACTAAAAAAAGAAAAAAATGAACAAAATAATACCTGATCATCAAAGAATTCTAAATATAAGCAAAAACGCAAATCCAGGAAGGCCTGATGTAATATTGAGTGAGAGAGTGGTCTGGTACATTAAGTAGAGCTGGAGATAGGGTTTCTGTTACAGCAGCAATGGGAAGTGGAACTGTGTCATTGATTGAGGAGGATTTAAAAGCCAAGTCGACCCCTCCCCCAACACACACACACTCTTGTATGGTCAGTGGAGGCCAGATGGAAACACCTGGAAGGGAAAAAACACACTTCAAAAATGGGTCAAAGATAAAATCTTATGGGAAATTTTTTTAAATGCATTAACTGAATATCTGAACTAGGGGCAGATTTCAGAGCAAGTCTGAAATTCCCAATCGGAAGAGAGCCCTAGTATCAAGCAGGGGTGTGGTGAGGCTCTTGGGAAGAGAAGCAGGCTGGATACATTTGAAGCATAGCACCTGAGGAACTGAAAAATGAAACAGACTAGTTGGCATCCGTGAGGTAGAAAATCTAAATCGATGTGCTTAGGGGAATGGACAACATGAAAAAAAAAAACTCTAGGAAAGTGTGTAAGTGTTGATCATTGCAGGGTGAGGGTAGGAGATAAAACATGGAGAGAAATGAGATATACTGGAATTAAATATGCAATTCTAGAAATGTGACTGCAAAAAGAATGGAAATAGCATATGTATTGACAAAACAGAAAAATCAAGCAGAGAGGTTTTTGTTTGTGTGTTTGTTTGTTTGTTTAACTAAAGGTGTTTTTAAAAAAACACAAGTTGAACAGCCCTGGCAAGTGTGTTGGCAGAAGGAAAAACATCTGGAAGGA
Source organism: Ailurus styani (assembly GCA_002007465.1). Classification (NCBI taxonomy): domain Eukaryota; kingdom Metazoa; phylum Chordata; class Mammalia; order Carnivora; family Ailuridae; genus Ailurus; species Ailurus styani. Next base: position 596,829 of record LNAC01000771.1, read on the forward strand.
AAGAAATTGAAGATAGTTGTGAGAGACAGGATGCAATTAAAAACGTGATGAAACAGCATTTGTGCGAAGGAATACATGAACCTTACACTCAAGGATACAACACCAAAATGGGGTGGAAAAAAGACAAGATGTGGGAAGGTGAGATCAATTGCAATAGCAAGGATAGAAAATCAAGGTCTCCCTGGACCCCTTTCCTAACTGCTTAGAGACTGGGGCTTGAGGAGAGGGAAGTTCAGGACTTTGGTCTTCTAAGTGGGATCTCAGGAACCCAGGCAGCACAGGGTGTAGAATGGACTTCCGGGTCCTCGGCTTCCTTATGACTGGCTGTAGAAAGCCCTGGGGGTGGGCCCATCTTGCTGTTCTCTCTTCACACACACCCCAACCCTCCAATCTCTCATCCATCCCAGACATTGCCCGAGTATAAATATTTCAGGTTCACCACAAAAAGAAAAAACTCAATAGCTCCTTTCATTAAGTAAACAGATACTCATTCCTTTCCAATAAAATGTTAGTTTAATAAATACTTTTCAAATTGCCATGTACTTATGATGCTTTGAGCAACTCTATACTTATAATAATTTCACACTAACCGAATCCAAAAGAAATGTTTTAACACATAAATCTTGTAGTCACAGTAAATAAAAATAAATTAATTAAATAAATTAAATATATATGCATTTCATTGTGGAGAAATCTGATAGAGTGATGACATTGAGATAAAAACACACTGAGATAAAATGTGGAGGAAGCAGAACAGAATATGGGCTCAAGAAATAAAAGGAATAAAATATCTGTCTGTTCAAAAAACCCTTTGTGTGTTTTTCAAATGGATAATGCCAGGTGTCAAATTACCATAGTGTTTCTATTACACTGGATTCATTTAAAGGAATGATGCAACACTTATATTTTAAAGTGTTGATATTAAAATAACCAGAAAGTACATACTCGTTAACTATTTAAATCTTTACTGAAAACGTGTGTATGTCCATTTTTAAATGTACAAGGATGTGCATAGATTCCCAAAATTATTTTAGGCTATACTCCAGTTTAGGAGATCATTGTGATCCTCTGGGGAAATGAAGAGACATGAACTGATAGAAATCGATGAGCAGGAACGTCTGCCCAGTTGAAGTTAACATGAATATGTCATCAATCGAGTTGGCCAATTTCCAGCATTTTCTTTGGCAATGATCTGTGGCCCAGAAGCAGAAATGAAAAATGAAAACTGCAATGACAGAAAACTGAACATGGCAGGATGCTTAATAAGCCCCCGAGTATTAACAAAGAGAGTTAAAATAGCTGACCGTGGTATCTAAATTGGACAGAAAAGTAAATGAGACCAGAAGCAGGTTACTGAATAGTGTAAATTGATAGCTTTGTGTCCCAAAACCTGCATCAAGGTTGTAGAAAGGGAAAGGCTGAGGGACATGCCAATTCTTAGCTTTTGCAACCAGAGTAGTATAGTGTAACAAGAAGCCATTGCTTTGTGGTTGTTTTAAGGAGGTAGAGATTTTCATGCCAAGGAGGAGAAGGAACCATGAGGCTAAATAAAGGCATTAACAAAAGGCCACCACAGATATTGAAATAGATTAAAATGGCTAGCGATGCCATCAGGAAACAAGGTAAAGAGGAAGAACCTAAGCTTATGTGAAGAGGTGGGCTGGTATTGAACAGGATGTCATAGCAGCAAAGTTAGGGAAAGGATACTGTAATTGGACCATACAGACTTTCAGAACCAAAGAAAGAGTTTCATGTTCCAGAAGTGACACAGGAGCTTGCATAGAAGGTGCAAAACTCACACTCTACGTCAGTTGTACAGAAATGGAACTTTAGTTTCCACATCTTAACTGGTTCAAGAGCACAGATTTACACTGAGGGAAACAGAAAAAGGAAACGACAAATCTTTAGCCCACTTTGTCCCTGCAACTCAGTTCCTGCTGTTTTACAAGCTGCCCTATTTGGAATAAATATTATGTCAGATTCAGGCTTCTCCCGAGGGGTGATGAAAGTTTCTAGGGTTAATATGTAGCATTGTCCAGGTGTCACAAAATAGGCATCTGTTTGAGTGGTTCATTAGAGCATCCCCTTCTGCTTCACCTCTAAGAATGTGCTATTAATTGATCCAAGCCAAGAGCCTGAGTGGCTCAGGTAGACTCCTATCCAAAGGCCAAAGAACTGATGATGCAAAGAGGTCTCACCACCACCACCACGTGTGCTCCACTGTGGCTAGCCCAGGACATGGTCTCTTTCCTTAGTTTTAAGCAGAAGGCAAGGAACTAAACTCTTTTGGATATCCTGGGGGTCTTTCTTCATCTATGCTGCCCTATCATATGCTGCATTTTCCCTCTCTGTGGTTTAAAAATCTATGATCAGCTCAGCAGGTTTTGGCTCAGGATCATCTGAGGCAAAGCTCCTTGGGAATCCAAATTAAACCATTTCTCTCACTTACCATCTCGGAAGAGAAAATCAGATTTCCCCAACCCTATTTGGGAACCCAAAGCCAAGAATCTCTTAGTGTAAAGCCTAACTTCTCCCCAGAGAACAGTGCATAGAGAAAGCTTTTTGCTTCCCAAATGGCAGAGAGCAGAAAATTTGTCCTGGGATGCCAGTGAAACAGAAGGCTTTTCCTGTCTCTGAATGCCATGTTGCTAGTTTTGAAGAGGAGGCCTCCAAGGGAGACAGTGACAGGGATTGCAGTGTCTTTAGTGGGGCTAAGGGGGCTAAGCTGCCATACAGGCATATAAGTGCTAGGGAAGAAGACAAGGAGACAATAAGAACCTAATGAACAAGCCAAGCCTTGTCTCCTAGGCTGGATGTCCAAGGGAAGCCTGTCTACATGGACATCTAAAAGGGACTCAACTCCCACAAGAACAGAATTGAACTCAACTTTCTTTCAAAATTGTGTCTTCAGTACCAAAGGTATGACTTAGGAAAGAAATAATTGATAAGGTGAACTTCATTAACATTACAAACTTCTGTTCTGCAAAAAGCAGTGTCAAGAGAATGAGAAAGAAGCCACAGACAGGGAGAAAATATTTACAAAACATGCACCCAATAATGGACTGTTATCTAAAATACACCAACAACTCTTAAAACTCAATAATAAGAAAACAAACAGCCTGACTAAAAAACAGGCGAAAGACATTAACAGTTACCTCCCCAAGGAAGAAGGCCAACATCCAGAACACTGACAACACCAAATGCTGCAGCATTAGGAATTCTCCCATTCATTGCTGATGGGAATCCAAAATGGTACAGCCGCTTCTAAAGACAGCCTGGCAATTTGTCACAAAACTCAACAGTCTTACCATACAAGCCAGCAATCACACTCCTTGATAGTTACCCAAATGAACTGAAAACTTATGTTCACTCAAAAAACCTGCACACAAATGTTTACAGAAGCTTTATTTAAAATTGCCAAGGCATTGGAAGCAACCAAGATGTCTTTTAGTAGGTGAATGGATAAACAAACTGTGGTACATTAGACAATGGAATATTATTCCATGTTAAAAAGAAATTAGCTATTAAACTGGGAAGAGATGTGGAGGAACATTAAATGCATATTATTAAGTGAAAAAAGCTAGTCGTAAAAGGCTACACACTGTATGATTCCAACTCTATGACATTCAAGAAAAGGCAAAACTACGGAGACAGTAAAAAGACCGGTGGTTGCCAGAGTTTGGGGGAGGAAGATCTGAATGCGCAGAGCACAGAGGCAAAGTTACTATTGTGTCTGATACTACAGTGATGGCTACACATCATCATATATATGTCCAAACTCACAGAATATGCAATACCAATAGTGAAACCTAGTGTAAACTATGGGCTTTGGGTGATGAATTGTCCGTGTAAGTCCGTGGGTTGTAACAAATGTACTGCTGTGGTGTGGTACGTCAATGGGGGGAGGTAGCACATTTGTGGGGACTGCGGGAAATCTCTGTACCTTTCTCTCAATTTTTCTGTGAACCTATAACTGCTCTAAAAAATAAAGTTTACTAATTGTTTTTAAAAATATGTCTACTACAATTATTACCCATCTCAGCGAATGCACCATTGTCTAATCAGCTTCCCAAGCCAAACATATAAGCAATATACTTGATTCCTCTCTCTCTCCTAACAGCAAATTAATGACTAAGGACACCGGTTCACTCTCAGTATCTTGGAATCTGTCACTGTCTCTTCATTCTTCTGCATTTATTCTAATTTGTACTTGTTCACTCATCTGTATTGCTGAATCCTTAAAGATGAATCCTTAAATGTTCTTGTCCCTCTTTAATCTGTTCTCCACAGTAAGTCTTTCCAAAACATGAACGCAGTCACATCACAGGTCTACTCAAAGCCCTTTAAGGGCTCCCTATTAAGGTAAAGCTCAAGCAGCATGATGTACTACACTCTATGTCACTGGCCCCCCGCACTGCCTGGGGCCTCAGGACTCTCTCTCCTGCAATCTATGCTCCATCCACACTAAAGCTTTCAGCTCCTTAACACTCCTGTTTCTGGGTTTCCCCATAAGCCATTCCCTACTCCTGGTACATTCTCCCAGAACTCTCCTCCTCACCCGTCTGCCCATTTTTATTTTTGGCGTATCAACTTTGTCATGTTTCTTTCCAAGAAGACTTCCCCAGATCGTTCAGTTCCAGTTCAGAAATGGAGGCACTGTGCCTCATGCCCTGGAAGCCCTACTTCCTCCCACAGAGGCAATTAACACTTGCCCTCATCACAACTTGCCCCCAAGGTCCTCTCCACTGGCTGGCAAGCCCTGCAAGGATGAGAGTTGACATCAATCCTGTGTGCTGTTAGCACCTTACACACTGTCTTACACAAAGCAGAAGTCCAATACTTGTTAAATAAAAGAATCAATCAATCAATGGAGAGAAGCGCCTAAAGAAGGTAATGAAGAGAGACCCTCCCCATCCTGGGGCCTCGAGGAGGAGGAGGAGGTGGAGGAAAGAATCGGTACTGAAGTGGATGTAGAGGAAAGGACTCTGAAAAGGCTGTGTTGAGTAAGAAACTGAACAGAGACACTTGCAAAAGATGAGTACTTGTCTAGTCCATTAAACATGAATAATAATGCCCACACAAGGACTAGCATAAGCAAACAAATGGTTTATTTAGCATTAAGAAAATGGGTTCAGAGGGACTGCCAGACAGAGCTGAAAGGGTGTTTAAGAGGAGAGGAAGGGCAAGTCTCGGAGTCCTCCGAGCTGAAGGAGAGACTTGGGAAAACCCTCCCAAGGCTCTCCCTGACTCTGTACAGCCCCTGTTATATCCTTCGAGGTGGGTGGGTCATGCGGATGCTTATAGTCAATAAAACAATCTGAGCAAAGCTGAGAAGCTTTCATAGAACAACAGAATTAGAGAGTAGGTTTGCACCCATTTAACCTATGGAAGATTGCCTTTGTAGGATGAAACAGGACAGCCAGCATATGTATAGTTTATTAGTTAAAATGGTGAATGATTCTTTTCCCATTGGTTACAGACCTGACTGCTGTATTCCTTGTGCTTTTTCTCCAACTGGGTAGCCAGACAGTCCCTGGGGCACAAGCCAGGGGCTGGCTGCTGCTGTGGCCAGAAGTTGAGCAGAAGGAGGCTCCAGGATAGGAAAACAAACCGCTGTCCTGGTCTGGAACAGGGGCCATTTCACCTTCCAGTAGTCAAGTTGAGAAAACAGGTCAGAGCTTATAAGCAGCTGCAGAGAGGAAAGAGGGAAATGGCCTATTTCTAACTGTGCACAAACCCATCTGGCTGGGAAGATCTGTGCCAAGTTGGCCTGAACAGAGAGGAGAAGCATTTCAGGTGACCATCAGACACCCTGTCGCACCCCATTTCTCTGAGACAAGGTACCTCACTCTCCCTAACCCCAACCCTGCCAGCTCAGAATCCCAGGCCCTTTCCTTTGATTGTCCACTCTTTTTCAATAATCCTGCCTCTGGAAAGTGGAACAGAGGTTACTAACCTGAGGTCACAATGCAGGAATATAATCCTATCACATGGTTTGTCACAAGTAAGTAAAGAACATTTTAAAAGTCATGTGAGACAATGAGTTACCACTGCACACCTATTAGAGTGGCCAGCATCCAGAAGTCTGACAACACCAAATGCTGGCAAAGATGCAGGGTGATGGTGGGGGGTTGGGGATAGGGGGGTGG
>LNAC01000771.1:603182-670364 GCA_002007465.1 Ailurus styani
TAGGGGGGTGGGGGGTGGAGGGGTGGAATTCGCCTTCATTGCTGAAGAAATGCAAAGTAGTCCAGATGCTTCGAACAATGGTTCGGCAGTTGATGACAAAGTAAAACCTGGTCTTATCAATGAGCTGAAAATCACACCCCCAAATGGATTGAAATCCATTTACCCAAATGGATTGAAAACTTATGTCTACACAAAAACCTGCACACGAATGTTTATAGTGGCTTTATTCATAGTTGCCAAAACTCAGAAGCAACCAAGATGTCCTTCAGTAGATGAGTGGAGATAAACTGTGGTACATCCAGACAATGGAATATTATTTAGTGCTATAAAGAAATGAACTATCAAGCAATGAAAAAAGTGGAGGAAACTTAAATGCTTATTAATAAGTGAAAGAAGCCAATCTGAAAATGCTGCATACTGTATAATTCCAACCATATGACATACAGAAAAGGCAAAATTGTGGATATGGTGAAAAGACCGGTGGTTGCCACAGGCAAGGGGCAGGGATAAATAGGTGAAGCACAGGTTTTTAGAGCAATGCAAGCATTCTGATACTGAAATGGTGGACACAAGTCATTATACGTTTGTCACAACTCATAGAATGTACAACACTGCTGGTGAACCATATTGTAAACTATATTGTAAATTATGCGCTTTTAATTAATAATAATTAATGAATACTGAATCATCATTTGTAACAGATGTCCATACCACCCCAAACAACAAGGGAAACTTGAAGTCGGAAGTGCTTAAGGGAACTCCCTGTATTTTTCAATCAATTTTTCTATAAACTTAAAACGGCTCAAAAACATCAAATCTACTGTTTTTAAAAAATATAAAGTAACAGACTGATGATCCACACACCTGTACCCCTGAAACAAACAATACATTATATGTTAATAAAATATATATATGTATATATGTATGTATATAAAGTAACAGTTACAGTGCCACCCTCTAAAAATGTTCTTACTGACTTTTCCACAAAGAAGGTTTCAAGTGCTTATTATCTATTGAGTACATTTATAATAAAAACATGGAGAGGGTCACCTGGGTGGTTTAGTCAGTTAAGCATTCAGTTCGTGATTTTGGCTCAGGGGACCTTCCCAGGGTTGTGAGATACACCCCTGAGTTGGGCTCCATGCTCAGCATAGAGCCTGCTTAAGATTCTCTCCTTCTCCCTCTGCCCTTCCCCCCACATACCCTCTCTCTCTAAAACCAAACCAAGTGAAACAAAACAAAACCATGGAGATACTTTTGCAATAAGAAACCATGGAGAGTTATGCTTAAAAATAAAGCCAGGAGTTTAGCTGATCATACAGCTACCCAAAAGGCATACTACATTTCTCAGTACCTCTTGCAGTTACTAGGTGTAGTTATCTTTAAGCTTTAGCCAGTAAGATATAATTAGAGGTGGTGGATGTCCTTAAAGGGAAGGGGGAATGCTCTTGCCTTTCCTATTCTTTTCTGCTGATAGTATTACATTCTAGATAGCGGAGGTAAAACAGCCATCTTGAACTACAACACAGCAGGATGACAGGAAGTCACAACAGAAGAAGCTTTGGTGTTTGATGCTCCTGGAGGTGCCATGCTGGCCAGGGACTGCCCACATTCATTTGAGTAAGCAATAGATTATTGAGCCACTATTCCTTTTATTTTGCCATTTGCAGCAAACTTTATCTTAATTAAACCTTTATGAGATTAAAAAATCCCTTTTACTCTTTGTTTGCTTAGAGTTTTGTTTTAAACAGGACTGAGTAATGAGCATTACAGAATGCTTTCTCTGCACTGATTGAGATGACCATAATTCTGGCTCCTTTACAAGGTACTTTTCCACCTCACCTCCAACATTTATTTATCTTGTGATTTGTTTCTAACCAGGAGAGGAAGATTGATTTTACTCTCCTAAAAATAATTAGATTGATATGTTTTCTGCCTAATTATACATACTTTGAAATCTTCCAATGGTGCTTGCATTTACCCCCTCCCAGTCTTTGTGCTATTGTCATTAAACACTTATTTCCACCTGTGTTCTAAATCTCACAATATACTGTAATCATTTTTGTCTAAACAGTCGGTTATTTTTAACTAAATTTAAAATGAGAAATATTTTGTATTTACCCAAATGTTTACTATTTCTGGCACTTGTCACTACTTTGCGCAGATCCAAGTTTTGCATCTGATATTATTTCCCTACTATCTGACTTCATTTAACATTTCTTTTAGTGCCAGTCTACTGGTGACAAATTCTCTCTGTATTTATTGTAAATGTCTTTATTTTGCCCACATTTTGGAAGGACATTTCCTCTAGATAGAGAATTCTAATTTGTCAAGTGCTTTTTTTTTCCTTTTGCACTTTAGAGATGGCATTCCATTGTATTCTAGCTTGTGTTGTTTCCAGTGCCAGCACTCATCCCTACCTCTGTTCCTGTCCATATAACATGCCTTTTGTCTCTGACAGTCTTTAAGATTTTTTTCCTTGTCATAGCTTTTTAGCAATCTGACTATGAAGTGATTTGGGGAATGTTTAAGGGGTGTGTGTGTGAGTGTGTGTGTGTTCTTCCAATAGATGGTTTCTATTGCTATGTATTCAAGATCACTAATTTTTATCTTCTCAAGGGCTAACATTCTGTTAACCTTATTGCTGTATTTTTTAAATTTCTGATGTTATATTTTTCATCTCTAAAGTTGTATGTGGGCCTTTTATTTGTCTTCTATTTTTCCTTCAGCATGCTCACATTTTCTTTTACATTTGTAAGCAAATTTATAATGGCATTTTTAAAGCTAGTGCCTGTTAGTTCCAACATCTTTGTCATTTTGGGTTCTGTTTCTATTGACTGGTTTTTATTCTTTTTATGGGTCACATTCTTCTGCACCTTTACATGGCCAGTGATTTTTGATTGGATGCAGGATATTGTGACTCTGAACTCTGTTATCTTCTTTTGAAGAATGTTGAACTTTGACCTGGCAGTCAATTAATTTACTTATGGATGAGAATGATAGGTTCAGGGCTTGTTTTTAAGCACCGTTAGACCAAGTCTGGAGAATGCATTATTCTGGGACTACTAGGGAGCATTATTTTATAAGGGTCCATTCTGGTGTCTTTTCTGTATGTTCAAAGCATTTATTCAGGTCTTTTATTTCTGGCTGGTCAGAATTTACAGTCTCTTAGCCCCACATAACCTCTGGGAATAATTCAGCTTACAACTCCCCTGTGGTCTATTTTTGCCTGGCTGGTGCACATGTGGCTTAGTATTCAGCAAAAAACTCAAGGGAATGCCTATGCAGATTTCTGGAGCTCTTTCTCTGCATCATTCTCTTTTCCCCAGTATTCTTCCCCCACAAATTCCAGCCATGTCAGCTTTCCAGAATGCTAATATGTCTTTCAGAGCAGCACTGTACTTGAGTTCCCCTTCACATGCCATGGTTTTAGAAAGTGCTTCCAGGCAAAAAGCCAGGGCAATTGTTGGTCTCACCTTATTTCTTTCCTTTCTATCTAGGATATAGGCCAGTGTTACCTGTTGTCCAGTACCTGAAACAGCTGCCTAATATATTTTGTCAAGGTTTTTAGCCATTTATGGCAAGAAGGAAAATCTAGTTCTGAGTGGTCTGCCAAATGTTATAAATATACTTAAGTTGTAAGACTGCCTTTCTACAAGCCCATTTTTTTCTTAAAAATTGTAAGTACACTAAACATTAAGTGTGATAACAAGATCAATGAAACTAAGATCTGGTTCTTTGAAAAGATAAACAAAATTGATAAACTTTTAGCTAGACTCACCAAGAAAAAAAGAAAGGGAGTTCAAATAAATAAAATCAGAAATTAAAGAGAAGTTACAACTGATACCTCAGAAATACAAAGGATGATAAGAGACTACTATGAACAATTAAACATCAACAAATTGGACAACCTAGAAGAAATGAATAAATACCTAGAAACATACAATCTTCCAAGACTAAATCATGAAGAAATAGAAAATTTGAATAGACTGATTGCTAGTAAAGAGATTGAATCAGTAATCAAAAACCACTGAACAAAAATTCAGGACCAGATGGCTTCACTGTTGAATTCTACCAAACGTTTAAAGAAGATTTAATACCTATCTTTTTCAAACTGTTCCAAAATCTGAAGAAGACAAAACTCTTTCAAACTCATTTTATGAGGCCAGCGTTACCCTGATAGCAAAACCAGATAAGAACAACACACACACACACACACACACACACACACACACACACACACACACACTACAGCCAGTATCCTTGATGAACATAAATGCAAAAATTCTCAGTAAATATTAGCAAACTGATTTCAATAGTACTTTAAAAAGAACATACAATACAATCAAGTAGGATTTATTCCAGGGATGCAAGGATCATTCAATATCCACAAATCAATCAATATTATACACAACATTAACAAAATGAAAAATAAAAATCATGTGATCATCTCAATAGATATAGAAAAAGCATTTGACAAAATTTAACATCAATTTTTTTTTTTAAAGATTTTATTTATTTATTTGACACAGAGAGAGAGACCACAAGTAGGCAGAGAGGCAGGCAGAGAGAGAGGGAGAGAAGGAAGCAGGCTCCCCGCTGAGCAGAGAGCCCGACGCGGGCCTCGATCCCAGGACGCCGAGATCATGACCTGAGCCGAAAGCAGAGGCCTCAACCCACTGAGCCACCCAGGCGCCCTAAATTTAACATCAATTTAATATCAATTTATTTTATTAAAACTCAACAAAGTGGGTTTGGAAGGAACGTACCTCAACATGATAAATGCCAAGCTCCAGCTAACATCATAATTAATATTTAAAAGCTGAAAGTTTTTCCTCTAAGATCAGGAACAATACAAGAATGCCCACTCTTGCCACTTGTACTCAACATAGTACTGGAGATCCTAGCCAGAGCATTTAGGCAAGAAGAAGAAATAAAAGGTATCCAAATTGCAAAGGAAGAAATAAAACTGTCACTATCCACAGATGACATGATTTTATATATAGAAAACCCTACAGATTCCACCAAAAAGACTGTTATAACTAATAAACAAATTCATTATAGTCAGAGAGTACAAAATCAACATACAAAAATCTTTTGCATTTCTATACACTAAAAACAAACTATCAGAAAGACGAATTAAGAAAATAATCCCATTTATAATTTCATCAAAAAAAAATAAAATCCCTAGGAATAAATTTAACCAAGAAGGTGAAATGCCTATACACTGAAAACACCAGACACACACAGGCACACACATACACACACACACACTCACACACATACACTGGAATACTGCTCAGCCATAAAAAAGAATTATCTTGTTATTTGGTACAAAACAGATGATATTACACTAAGTGAAATAAGTCAAATAGTGAAAAATAAATGTCTCATGCTTTCACTTATATGTGTATTCTTAAAAACAAAACAAAAATAAATAAAACTTGTGAATACAAAGAACAGAGTGATTGTTGCTGGCCAGAAGAGGGGTTTGGGAGGTGGATAAAATAGATGAAGGGATCAGGGGAGACTTCCAACTATGAGATGAATAGGACATGGGGTTCTAGTGTGCATCACAGTGACTGTAACCAACAGTATTGTAAGTGCACATTTGAAGGTTGCTGGGAAAGTGGATCTTGAACGTTCTCATCACAAGAAAAAATAATCTGTTTTTGTAACTTTTTATCATTGTGGATAGTAAATAGACATACTGTGGTGATCATATCACAGTGTACACAACTGCCTAATAACTGCATTATATACCTGGAACTAATATGATGTTATTTGTCAATTACACCTCAATGAAAAATATCTAACCCCTCTGTTACCACTGAATCTGAAACCAATTAACAGTTAATGGTAGTTGCAATTATAGTAACAAGAGTAATAACAGCTAATATTTATCAAGTTAAAACCAAAATAAGTATGCCGAAATATTAATGCCACCATTTTACTTCTCTTAGCCATTGTTATACTTAATCCTGTTTGAAAGATTCTCACCCATTAAGGAAGACAATTGCCATTCCATTGAGTTGAACAGACCTTAAACACAACACTATGTTCTTCTTTGCAGTGCTGATGAGACTCACGGAGTCCTATTTATAATTTCATTGTCAATGAAGCCATAACTTAAAGGAAGTGTCACTTGACCCACATCCCTAGATTCAGAAAAAACATATGACTTGAGTCTTCAGTCTATTCACAGAAGTCCACAGCTCCCATTAAGTTGGATAAATTTATCAGATCCTGCGTTTTTTTGTTCCTAAGATATATATCTTTATATAAATATATCTATACATCTGTAGAGATATATAGATATATAAGCCAGCCCAAGAAAGACCTGGGTTCAAATTCTGATATGTGTGTGTGTGTGTGTGTGTGTGTGTGTTTAAAAAAAACCTTTAAATTCTATGGAATTCAGCATTTCTTCAGCCTCAAGACTTACAACTGATATATTGATACTCAACTACATTGTAGATATTTCACATAGCTCTGTCAAAATTGCAGCTCTTACATCTGAAGTCATTCTGTTGACATAGGGTCTCACGAATCTATGAGAACTTTGCCTGTACAGTCTGAAAGAGTTGTGTTACAGACAGAGGAGATGAGATCCTCAGTAGCAGGGCAATGGTGAATATGCCAACCACAGCTCTTTGAAACCGGCCAAGGCCCTCCCTCTCCACATTTAGATTGTGGGAAGGCACAAGAAGATAAAATAGGCCAAATGGAGATGATATTGGTTCATTTGGGGACATACGAACCACTGTAGGTATCTCAAACAGAAAGTTATTTAAATTAGGAAATTAAAAGACCAAGTCTGGGGGCTGAAGAGCCAAAACTGGGAAAATTGGTTGTTTTCAGAGATCAGAAACTTCAGAAAGTCCTAGCATCCTGGAAGGAGGTAATAATCCCCTGAGCCCACACTCTTCTGCCCTAACACAGCATGTGGGCTCAGAAGACCTAGGTTTTTGCTAGCTATTGCCTCTGCAGGAGTTCATGGTCATGGTCAGGTGCTACAGAACTGCTGGCAACTTGCAGTAGTCTGCAGCCACCTGTCACTGCCAGAAATGGGATAGTTTCTATTTTCTTTCCACATTTAATTAGTTATGACTACCTCCTACGGCCTCTCCTGGGCACCAGCTAAGCAGGGAGTCTGGAAAATGAAGTTTTCAGGTTTCCATCCACAGTGGTTTAAAGGAGAGTATAAAAGGCAAGTATGGGGTTGTGTTAACAGACAGTACTTATCACAGTTTATTGGGCCAACTATTCCACCTTCTCATCCATAAAATAACAGCAATAGTACCTTCATCATAGGGTTATTGCAAGAATTAAAGAATCTACAGTTTATAAAGCTCTTAGAAAAGTGTCTGGCACATATGAAGTTCACACTAAATCATTTTAATTTTTTATATTATTTGTTAATAAACAATAAAATGAAAAGCCAACCTACATCTGGACTGATCTTGCAAAAGCAGACTGTAAAGGTGATTGTGCCCTTTAACCAAGAGTGCCACCCATCCACACAGTTCTCATTTTCCCATTCAGGGAAGGATAAAGCAAAGATTGTATTGATTTCCTGCTCACCATGTTATTAATTACTTATGGTCCCCAAACACTGTGGAAGTTAATAAACTTTGTATCCATCCATTCACTGTAAAACAAATTCTTTATCAAATGCATGTGTTCACACACTTCAAAAATCACCCTATGAGAAATATTTAAGAAAAATTATGCCACAGGCATAACATTGAGGTCAAATTAACATGAGAACATGAATTCAAAAATGTTTTTTTACAAATTAATTCAGTCACTCAATCAGCACTCTCCTGCTGGCTGTCTGGAAGCTTGGCCAGCAGTAGGAAGCTCTGATAATGTGTTCCTTAAGGAACCCAGGGCAGCAGTAGGCATTTGATATACATTAACTAATAGTAATGAGGGCAATAAGGACTTGGTATACTGAGTGGATGGAGCTGTTCATGTTAAGAAGAAATCTTTTGAGCTCTAATGTTTAACGGATTAAGATTAAGACTCTGGAAACCTTTCCATACCCACCATCATTCTCTCATTCAGCTTCTCAGCCAGTTCCTGGACCAGGGACTGATAACATAAGTCATCTCTTTAAACTAAATAAGCAGCCAAAAAAGAAAGAAAAAAGAAATAAGAAAGGAAAGGAGGGAGGAAGGGAGGAAGAGGAGAGAGAAAAAAAGAGAGAAATAAGAAGAGAAAACTTCATATTGTAGTTTTTAGAAAAGTATCAGCCTTTGAGCCAGCCAGAGATGTGGGTTCAAATTCTGATTCTGTCCCTTCCAAAGGGTGAAATCTAAAGACAGTGGCCTCCTGAGCTACAGATTATTCATCTTAAAATTAGGGGCATTGATGATAATGTTTCAAGGTTGCAGAGTACTTGTCACACAAGTAATGCATAGTTTTATTATAAAGCCAACTGATTACAGGTAACTCTATCATTTATCCTCCTTACAAACTAAAGCAGAAAGCTAGACTCTAAAAGCAATCTTTATGGCTTTTGAATGTGATTTTTATTAGAATATCTATGTGTCATACATACCTCAACCAAAATTATAATCCCATGATAAAGTAGCATTTGATGCAATAGGATTTATTCTATATATCTGAATAGTTATAGGGGGGAAAATTAAGGCAAATATTCATGCCAATCTACCCATTCTGTTCTTCCTTCAGAGGTAATCTCCATCTCAAAATGAAACCTGTAAAGGCTTGCCCAGAAATTTCCCCAAACCTGTAGCTAAAACTCAAGTAGATGCTTTCATTCTATATGCACCAAGATAAGGAGACCAATTTATGAATGTATTTCCTCCATGAAAGTGTCTCCCATATCTTCAATGGTCAGTGAAAAATATGTTTATGTTCTAAAATCAAGATTCTGAGTAGTATTTCTCAGATGTCCATTTATCAAATTGTTATTTCCCTATTACTTTAGTACTTAATCTGAACACTGGAAGTCAAAAGAGAAATTGACTATAAAGTTGTATGTGCTAATCAAAATACAATCATGAAAAAAACATGATAAGACCTCTACAAAACTGCTCAACAGGGATTTTTTTGTTATTTTAATGTTTTTAAATGGACCACAGAAACAAATAGGAGCTTTTTTTTTTTTTTACATTTTTTTTAATGTGCTATAGCTTTGGGGAAAAGTAGTGTTTACTGAATGTTTATTATAGGTCACTTCTAAACTTTTGCTTTATTGGCTTTTTTAACCCTCAAAACAATTCAACAAAGTAAGTCCCATTATTATTTTTATTTCATCCCAATAGGGATGAAGATCCCATCTCAGAAAACATGGACTCTATTCTTCCAGTTGTTCAGGCCAAAAACCTTGGCATTAATTTTTTCTCTTCACTCCCCAACACATCTAATCCATTACCAAACTGCAAATTTGAAATGTTTACATTTCGCGGCTTTCTCTTCGCAACCAATCTGGATTATTCCAAGGGCTCCCTCTTAACTGGCCTCCCTGCTTCCTTCTTTATCCCCGGAAGTCTAGGAGCCACAACAGCCAAAGGGATCTTTTTTTTTTTTTTTTTTAATGCTCAGTTAGCTACTGCATGGCACATCATTAGTTTTTGATGTAGTGTTCCATGATTCATTAGTTACATATAACACCCAGTGCACATCACAGCACATCCCCTCCTCAATACCCATCACCCTGTTACCCCTCCCCCAACCCTCCTCCTTTCTGAGACCCTCAGTTGGTTTCCTGGGGTCCATAGTCTCTCATGGTTCATTTCCCTCTCTGATGTCTCCCCCTTCAGATTTCCCTCCCTTCCCCTGTGGTCCTCTGTGCTATTGCTTATGTTTTGCATATGAGTGAAACCGTATGATTTATTGTCTTTCTCTGCTTGACTTACTTCACTTAGCATAATCCCCTCCAGGTCCATCCATGTGGATGCAAATGGTGGGTATTCATCCTTTCTGATGGCTGAATAATATTCCATTGTATATATGGACCACATCATCTTTTTCCATTCATCTGTTTAAGGACATCTCAGGTCCTTCCACAGTTTGGCTATTGCGGACATTACTGCTATGAACATTGGGGTGCTTGTGCCCCTTCTTTTCATTACATCTGGATCTTTTAAATTACAAGCCCCATTGTGTCACCGTCTGCTGGACACCTTCCAGTCCCTTTGCCCTGCTCTGCAGAGAGAATCCTGAAGTCTTGCGCTTGCCCGCAAGCCACCACAGGGTCCCTCCTCACTGCTGCCCCCTGTCACACACCCCCAGGGTCCGCTGCTCTGCCCACCACCAGTGCAGGGCCCCTTTGGGGAGTTAACGCTCTGAGTCACCGTCTGATAGTGTAACAACTTCATCTCTGGCTGTGTGCTAGCTAAGCAAAGACACAGGAGCTGACCTGGCTCTCCGAGGAGCCTCTGCTCCACCTCCAGCCCCTGGGGCCTGCCTGCCCCGCACAAGATGGTCCAGCTGGGTTGGTGCCTGGGCAAGACCATGCGCCACCAGACCCTCCACACCCAGGTCTCCAGGCACCCCCTGCCCCCCTCTCCAGCATGGCCCAGGCTCTGACACCAGTCAGCTTACAGGGACAGAGACCGCAGCCTCTGGGTCTCCCCCGTCTGCAGTGCTTAGTGTTGGAGCCTGATGGGAGGGCAAGATTGACCCTTCTTCCGCCGCCCCCCGCCAGGACTTCACCTTCCCACTGCTCCTGTTGTCACCACCCTGCTGGCCTCCTTTCCCTTCCTCTAATGTGCACTCAGGCCCTATCTAAGGACCTTCAGGGACAGCTTCCTCTGTATGTGACAGTCACTCCCCAGACCTTCAGAGGGCTCATCTCCACTTCTTTAAGGGCTCTATCAAATGTCAACCTATGGGGGCTCCCCACCTATCAATCCCCTTGCCCCCTGTAATTTTCCTCAGAACATGGTCACCCTCATGGGCCTTTGTTTATTGCTTCCTTCCTCCAAAAACTGTACATTTTAGGACAGCAAGGACATTTTGGGTTTTGCTCACTGCTATATTCCTAGCTTTGGATACTTGCAAGTGGGAGTTCAGGAACATTTGGTGAATAGCCAAATTCCCATTTTGTAGATGAGGGAATCGAGACTCAGAGATGGGAAGTGACTTCCCTAATGTCACAGCACCAGGACTCAAATCTTGACAGTGTGACTTGGAGGCCCTGCTTTGACCAAACACTGGATTATTCACGTGCCTTTCTGGGTGGCATAAACACTGGCCATAAATAAAGCCTCCACAAATTTATCTCCTGTTATTTGACACAAACATAAGATAACATGCCATCTTATTTAGATGAAGAAATGTAACAAATATCTTCAGAATCCAGAAACACTGACTGACTCCTAGGTAATACTCTTATGGTGACTATAGACACCAAAGTTAAACGTTAAATGAGAAAAATATCAAACCAGTCTATATCGAGATAATGTATGAAAAAACACTTTGAAAATACTACTACATTACTTGAAATCAAGAAATCAGTATCGTTATTTAAAATGCCTAGATTATAGAGGTCCATTAAAGAAATGGGTTATGACCATGTTCCTTAAATTAAAGCAACCTTCTCTCAAGATCGTTGTTTCTGCCATTTGAAAAGCATTTCCCACCTACCATGTGACACATTGGTTAGTCCTCGGGACCTTGGAAAATAGGTTGTCAGTTCCAGAGGGCTTCATCTTTGGAAAAAGAATGACTGGTGAAACATCATTTTTGGTATTATTTTTTGCAAATTTACAAGTTAAGAATGTGAAAAGTATGCCAGCAGAGTGGTCTGTTAGTACGCAGAGAGACCTATTATAAGCCAGCCCCTGGGACCCATGAGGCCGAGGAGCTGAAACTTTCAAAGATGGTTGGGGGAATTCAAAGCAACTGAGTGCATCAGCTTGACAGGGAAAGCCATCATGCACTAATAATACTAATTTGGTTTCTATTTATTTACACAGTGGTCGGCTAAATGTCCAGCTGTTGTTCTGTCTTTAGCCCATGGTTCTCCCGTCTCATTTTGTTTTTGTTTTGTTTGTACTACAGCTGGAATTCAGGATGGAGCCCAGAGGTTTCCCTGTAGTTTATGATTTTTATCAATCCTTAGGTGTGCCTTCCTTGTTTCGATATGATATAGAACATGCATGTCTCTTGAAAGTAAGAGGAAAGAAAACTAATAGCCGGTGTCAAAAATGTGATAACATCCATTTTCTTCTTTCATTTCTTCCATCCTTCTTATCTAGAGTTTGAGAGGAAAGGTGAGAGAAACATCATTACTGCCCAGGGTGTTCTCTGGGTGCTCTGTGCTACAGGGAGGAAGGGAAGGTGTAGGAGCAAGTTGGTCAGAAGTTTTGCAGACTGGTGGTGGGTATTAAGGAGGGCACGTATTGCATGGAGCACTGGGTGTGGTGCATAAACAATGAATCTTGGATCACTGAAAAAAATAAAATAAAATAAAATAAAATAAAATAAAATAAAATAAAATAAAATAAAATAAAAGGTTTTGCAAAAAGTTAAGTGGGCCAAAAGACTTGAAAAAATGAGAAAATTGCAGCAAACAGGAAAAAAGAAACGATAAAAGCTGGTAACTCTTGAGTTTTCTCTCTCTCTCTCTCTCTTTTACCTACCTTTAATTTTTCTCAGATTTCTGCAAGCCTAAGACATTATCTTCCCCAGTACTGAAAGCCATATTCTTTCCCCAAAGGTCCAATGACCTACTTTTTTTCTTTTTGTGATTGTCATCAAACCTAGGTGAATACCATTTTGATGTTTATTTTCCCAAGTCGACAAAATCCAATCATTATTCTCTACACATTTATTAAGCAGCATGTTGGTCTCCTAAATGAAAGACAAAGATAGCCAGTCCTTCTCTCTAGGATCTTGCAGTTTGGCTCACTACAGGAGACCCTTATGCAAATTCCCAAAACTACTCTCCATGTGGTCTCCCACTACTAATCTATGAGAATTACATGACACCAACACCATTTGCTTTCACAGAAAGATGCAAAGAGAAGGAAGAGGCAAAGAGTAGAAGGAAACTAACATTTGCTGGACCCTTTGATGCCTGATAAGCACGTGCTGTGTGTTTTTGTGTTTACAATCTCATCTATTCTTCCCAAAATGCTACAAAATTAATGCTGTTAATGCTATTTTGCAAATAATAAAACTGAAGTTCCCCATGCCATAGAAATGATGAGGGCAGAGCTAGCATTCAATTCTAAATCTAAACTGAAGTAAAAAATCCAACCTCGTGCTGTTCCACACATTCCAGCAACTAACTAAGAGGAGCTAGTCACCCAACAGATCTGTGCTGGGAAGCTGATAGAAATATAAGAGATGCAAGGTGGAGTTACATAGGTTTCCAACCCAAATAACTTCGCGGCCCCAGCAGGTAATGAGCTAAGTGAAACAGACAAGGCGTAACACAGTAAAGAATTCTGGAGCTTATGTATGGCTGGTTGGATGGACCTGTCAATCTAAAGAAACAAAATTAAATGTATTTTTAAAAACTGTATAGAAACCTAAATATATTTGGAACCAAAATGATACCCAGGATTAATGTGCAACTTCTGATTTAACTATTAAGTTTAACTAGGAACAGCACCTGATTTTTTTATTGTGGTAAAACAGACAAATAATAAGCTTTACCATCTTAGCCATTTTTTTTTTAAAGATTTTTTATTTATTTGACACACAGAGAGAGAGATCACAAGTAAGCAGAGAGGCAGGCAGAGAGAGAGGAGGAAGCAGGCTCCCTGCGGAGCAGAGAGCCCGATGCGGGCCTCGATCCCAGGACCCTGAGATCATGACCTGAGCCGAAGGCAGGGGCGTTAACCCACTGAGCCACCCAGGCGCCCCATCTTAGCCATTTTTAAGTGTACAGTCCAATGCCACTAAGCCCATTCACATTGCTGTGCAACCATCACCACCATCCATCCCCCAAAATGTTTTCATCATCCCATTAAACACTAACTTCCCACACCCCCTTCTCCAGCCCCTGGAAACCATGCTTCT
Source organism: Ailurus styani (assembly GCA_002007465.1). Lineage (NCBI taxonomy): Eukaryota > Metazoa > Chordata > Mammalia > Carnivora > Ailuridae > Ailurus > Ailurus styani. The sequence goes on from LNAC01000771.1 coordinate 617,190, forward strand.
GCTCTCTGTTTCTATGACTTTAACTAATCTAGGTACCTAATAAAAATGGAATCATACAGTATTTGTCCTTCTGCGACTGGCTTTTTTCTCAACCTAACGTTCTCAGGGTTCATCCATGTTGTAGCATGAGTCAGAATTTCCTTCCTTTTTAAAACTGAATAACATACCATTGTATGGATACACCACATTTGTTATCCATTCATCCATTCAACCATCCAGTCAATGCACACTGGCTTTGTTCCTACCTTTTGACTCTTATCAGTAATACTACAATGAACACTAGTGTACAAACAAATGTCTGTTCAAGAGTCTGCTTTCAGTCCTTTTAAGTATACATGCAGAAGTGGAATTGTTGGATTATATGGCAATTCTATGTTTAATATCTTGAACAATTTTTCTACTGTTTTCCATAGCATCTGCACCATTGAACATTTCCAACATGGCACAAGTGCTCCTATTTATCCACATTCCTGCTAAAATTTGTTATTTTCTGTTCACTTTTTTTATTTCTGGATGTGAAGTCGTATCTCACTGTGGGTTTGACTTGTCTCTTTCTAATCATTAGTGATGTTCAGTAACTTTTCATGTGCTCATTGGCCATCTGTACATCTTTAGAGAAATAAGGGAAATGTCTGTTCAAGCTGTTTGACCATTTTTAAGTGGATATTTTGGGGGTTTGTTTTTGTTGAGTTGTAGAAGTTCTTAATACATTCTGGGTATTGATCTTTTGTCAGACATGATATGCAAATATTTTCTCTTCTGTGGATTGCCTTTTCACTCTGTTGATGTTATCCTTTGAGGTATGAAAGTTTTAAATTTTGATCAAGCCCAATTTTTAATCTCATCTTTTCTTTTTTTTTTGCCTGCGTTTTTGGTGTCATATCCAAGAAATCATCCCCAAATTCAATGTCATAAAGACTTTCTCCTATGTTTTCTTCTAAGAATTCTATAGTTTTAAACATTTTATGAGTTTTTTTAGCTCTTCCATTTAAGTCTTTAATTCATTTTAAATAATTTTTGTACATGGTGTAAGATAAGGTCCAATTTCATTATTTTGCTTGTGGATATCCAGTTTTCCCAGCACCATTTTTTGAAAAAACTGTCTTTTCATCATGGAATGGTATAGGCATCCTTGTTAAAAATCATTTGATCGTATATTTGAAAGTTTAAATCCAGGTTCCTTTTTCTTTCATTGGTCTTCTTGTCTGTCTTTATGTCAGTACCACACTATTGATTACTATAGCTTTGTAGTAATTTTTGAAAGTGGAAAGTGTGAGTCCTCTAGCTTTATGATTTTTGAAGACTGTTTTAGCTTTTCTGGGTCCTTTCAGATTCCATCTGAATTTTAGAATGGATTTTTCCATTTCTGCAAAGGTATCATTTGGATCATGATAGGACTGCAATGAATTCATAGATCAAGAGAGTATTGTCGGGCGCCTGGGTGGCTCAGCGGGTTAAAGCCTCTGCCTTCGGCTCAGGTCATGATCTCAGGGTCCTGGGATCGAGGCCCGCATCAGGTTCCCTGCTCAGTGGGGAGCCTGCTTCCTCCTCTCTCTCTGCCTGCCTCTCTCTCTGCCTACTTGTGATCTGATCTCTCTGTGTCAAATAAATAAATAAAATCTTTTAAAAAAAAGAGAGTATTGTCACCTTAACAATATTAAGTCCTCAATCCATGAACACAAGATGTGTTTCCATTTATTTCTTTCTTTAATTTCTTTCAGCAACATTTTGTAGTTTTCAGTGTACAAGTATTTTGCCTTCTTGGTTGGTTTATTCCTAAGTAATTTATTCTTTCTCACACTATTATAAGTGGAACTGTTACCTTAATGTGTTTTCAGATTGTCCATTATTAGTGTATAGAAAGGCCTCTGATTTCTGCTTGCAGATTTTGTATCTTGCAACATTGCTGAATTGGTTTTCTAATTCCAACAGAGAAAGAGAGAGAGAGAGAGAGAGAGAGAGAGAGAGTGTGTGTGTGTGTGTGTGTGTGTGTGTGTGTGTGTGTGTGTGTAATCTTTAATGTTTTCTACATATGTCATCTGTGAACAGAGATGATTTTACTTCTTCCTTTCCTATTTGGTTGTCTTTTGTTTCTTTTTCTTGCTTAATCATTCTGTTTGGAATTTCTAATCCTATCTTGAACAGAAGTCACGAAATCGGGCATCCTTGTCTTGTTCTTCATCTTTGAATAAAAGTTTCCAGTCTTTCACCAGTCAGTATGGAGCTAACATTGTGATGTTAGCTGTGGGCTTTTTGTTATGTGGCCTTTATTATGGTGAGATAGTTTCCTTCTATTCCTAGTTTGTTGAATTTTTTTTTACCATGAAAGTGTGTTGAATTTCATTAAATGCTTTTCTGAATCAATAGAGATGATCATGTGGGATTTTTTCTTCCTTTGTTCTGTTACTGTGCTGTATTACATTGATTGACTTTCATATATTAAATCATCCTTGCATTCCAGCAATAAATACCATTTTGTCATGGTGTATAATCCTTTTAATTTGATGCTGAATTCAGTTTGCTAGTAATTTGTGGAGGATTTTTATATCAATATTCATCAAGGATATTGGCCTGTAGTTTTCTTGTCGGGTTTTTGTCTGGCTTTGGTAGCAGAGTAATGTTGCCTTCATAGGATGAATTAGAAAGTGTTCTCTTCAAGTTTTTGGAAGCCTTCAAGAAGGATTGGTGTTATTTTTTCTTTAAATGTTTGATAAAATTAACCAATGAAACCGTCTAGTGTGGGGCTTCTTTCTTGTCAAGTTTTTGATCACTGATCTAATCTTCTTACTAGTTGTATAGGTCTGTTCAGACTCTCTACTCCTTCGTGATTCAGTGTTAGCATGTTGTGTGTTTCTAGGGATCTGTCTGTTTCATCTGGATTATCCACTCTGTTGGCATACAACTGTTCATAGTAGTCTCTTGCAATTCTTTTTATTTCCATAAAATCAGCTAAAGGGTTGTCAATTTTATAGACCTCTGCTCTAATTCTTTATTATTTTTTTTTTTGCTACATATGGGTTTAGTTTGTTCTTCTTTTTCTAGTCCCCTAAGGTGTAAAATCAGATTTTCCCATTTGATAATTTTTTTTAAGTAAGCGTTTGTAGCTCTAAATTTCCCCCTTTGCACTGGTTTGCTGCCTTCCATGATTTTTGGTATATTGTGTTTTTGTTTTCATTTTGTCTGAAGATATTTTCTAATTTCCCTTGTGATTTCTTCTTTGACACATAGGTTGTTTGAGAGTGTACTGTTTAATTTCCACGTATTTGTGAATTTTCCAATTTTTCCTCTATTATTTATTTCTACCTTTATTCCTTTGTAAGCAGAAAAGATACTTTGCATAATTTTAATCTTTATAAATTGCATAAGACTTGTTTAGTGGTCTGTTATATGGTATATCCCAGAAAATGGTCCATGTGTCTTTGGCAAAAATGGATATTCAGATATTATTGGGTGGAATACACTGTATATGTCTGTTAGGTCCAATTGGCATATATTGTTACAAGCCCTCTGTTTCCTTACTGGTCTTCTTTCTGATTGTTTAGTATGTAATATTTTTTTAAATGTTAAGAAGTTAAAGAAGACACCAAAACACTTTAATCTGTTTTAAATCAGGACATGTCCACCATATGTTAAATAATTTTCCTATATCAAAATATGTATATTTGAATGTTTGAAGTGACTTTTTCCAGGGCTGTGATATTGGTTATATGGTATATACCCAATTATGGATTTGTGGATTGGCTTTGGCTTTCAGCAGACCAGTAGCCACCATTCCATAGGCCTGGAGCAATGGAAGGGCAGAAGGCAATTCTCCTCTCAGTGCACAACCTGTATTCTGATAGAGGTTTTGGGTTTCCTCACTTCCATGAAGGCATAAAATACAGGTGCAACTCAACTGATGATTTCTACCAGCCTACAGAGCATCCTACAAAGCTTAGGAAATTGAGTAATGCAGGGAAAAAAAACTTCTGATTTAGTTTGAGATCTTTACCACTTGGAGACCAAATAGACGTGGCTGAAGGGCTCACAATAGAAATCACGCACCAGCACCATGTGCCCCACTTAGACCTCTGTGAGAAGGAACAACTGCATGCCAGGGGTGCACAAAAGGCTTATCCTCCAATGCCTTGCCCAGTCATTACCTAGCAGTGGCAATGTCTTCGAGTATTCTGTTTTTTTTTTTGGGGGGGGGGTTGTTTTTTTCTTAGTGCCTAATCAAGAACCTTGATGAAGCCCTAGGAAAGCTAACTCCCCATCTTTCCCCTTGCACAGAATACTGATTTTGTTCAAAATCTCATCTTTTTTGCAATGCAGAGATCATTTTATGTGCACATGAGTCCATTATCTATCCATTGATTGACATCTCCTTTCCCTACTAATAGCTGATAAAAACTGGTCTCATGCACAGTTTAATGCAGAATTTAGATCCATCCTGCCCTTGCTTTTGCTGAAAGGAAAAGCACATGCAGAACAGACCTACTATGTACCTGAGCTGGCTTAGATTTTTGGCAGTTTATAATGGAAACAATAGTCTGTGAGCCCAGCCAAGATTGACCCCATAAAAACCACAGTGGCTATGTTGGTTCACTACTTCTACAATATTTTACCAGGACAAGTTGTTTTTATCCAACAATGAATATGATTTAGCCCATAATTTTTTTCTTTTTTAATTAGCATCTTGGAAGCTTAGATATAAATTTCCATGCTCTGATAGAATAATAATATTTGCCTAGGGTTGTGGTATCCCTGTTTTATTATCATTATTCTCTGTTACTCACTTACTTAGATAATGTTTATTTTACAACTACTTGCTTCAAGTCCTTTTTTTGTATATCAGTAGCCCCAAAGTGTATAGTTCCTTGTATTGTACTAATTGAAAAATTCTGAGACATCTATAACCCCAGAATTTTTGTTGAGAACCCAGACTTACATTTCTCTTCATGCAATCAAAATTTCTCCTATCTGTATTTTAGAAAGCTTAGAATAATTTATTCTGGTCAACTTTAGAAGATTTGGAGAGAGCTTTGAATTTGGAGTTGGCCATTTCCATTTAAAAGTCTCTGTCTTGGGAAATTACTGTTCTTTTACTGCTTGCTAGCATACAAAATCCTAACTGAAAAACCTTTACACCTAGTGGTGGCATGCATTTAATTTACTTCTGTCCTATTAAGAACAAGTCTGGGTCAGGGAAGGAACGCACATTGGAATCTTGATGATTTGTGTTTTATAGAGTCTGTCCCTGCAGGCTACATCAGCCCCAGGACACTAATAAATAGTCCCAGATCCAGGTCATTTGTATCTCTTTATTATACCCAACAACAGCATCCAAGCAGTACCTCAATTTAGAACATCTCCAAATTCAGTTCAGTTGAATTTGGTGCAATTTATCAAGTAATTATCAAGTGCACTAGGCGTCTTGTGAGTCTCTGGGAGTATTGCAATGAATAGAATTCAGTCTCTACTTTCACAGATTCCACAAAAAGAGAAAGGCTAATAATTGAAAATTAAAATCAAGGTGTACATGAGGTGGTGGTAAGTAAGGGAACCAGAAGAGGAGCTTCCAGCCACCAGTGGAGAGGGGGCAGCATAACTTCCCAAAGAGGATGGCTCCGATATCACAGAGCAGTCAGGAAAGCATGATACAGGTCAAAAAAACAAACAAAAAAAAAAAAGTTCAAGAGAGCAGGATATCAGTGTTCCAGGCACTAGCTGGGCACCTTCCTAGCCCAGTAAATGTCTGTGGAATTGAACAAGTGAGCATGAAGGAATTTAAAAAGAAGCACGTGACAACTACTGGCTAGTGGGTGATCATTATTGATTACTGGGTCTCTAAATGGTTTCCACTTTCAGGCTGCAGACTGGTTTAAACTGGAGACTAGTGTATCGACCTGTTTTGAAGCTGTTCTGCGTAAAAGCAACCGTCCATTTTTTCAATGAAATGAGGCGATAGAAAAAATTGTGAAAGCCACCTTCAATATACAAGTTTTGGGGGTGGAGATGAAAAAGCCCAAGGTCTGTTCATACCACTTAACTCCACTTAGTCACACATACATATCAAACCATCCACAGACTGGGAAATGTTACTTTTTCCTTTGTCACCCTTTGTTCACCATCTAGGACATCTTTAGGAGCACCGCTTCTCCTCTCTTCCCGCATTGGTGAAGACCCTGCCGATTGCGGGGACATGACTAGGAGGCTTTCAGGAGACCCCATGTCACGTGATACAGGTTCTCACCTGCCACTGTGGATTTTTGGAAACACTTAACTGATTTGTAGGAGCTATGAGAGAGGCAAAACATCTTTTTTTTCCTACCCTTCTGAATTTTTGGCTGGAGCCCCTGTAACCATAGATTAACAAGGGGGAAACATGCTTTTTCACTTAATGAGAATTTTACGTAGTACACGAATGTCCCTGAGGAAAAGGAGACCCAAAGAAACAATAAAACTGCGTATTTGTATTCTAGGTTTAATGAAGATGGGGAAGTCGTGGGGAAATAGGATAGGGAGCCAGGAGGAAGGAGTTAGGGGTCTGTAGTAACCTGAAGGAATCGTAGGAAGGCCTGTTTGTTCAGTCCTCCCATCTTCAGAGAAAAGGAGGTTCCTTTCCTCCAGGTAGAGGGAGGACACCCCTCAGACAAGAGTCTTATGACTAGCTTCAGTGGAAGGTCAGAAAATCCCTTCTGTATCTGATGTTTCAACAAGTCTTTTATCTTGAAACACACAATATGTCCGGGTGTCATATTTTGGGCTAGTGTGTCCTAAACCCGCCAGAGCCAAAACTGAAAGGCGAACTCATACTTCTAGGAATAATTCTTAAATTGAATTAAATTTCTTTACCTCCCTTTTTTTTTTTTACCTTTTTACTGGTTCTATGAGTCAGTCTCCATAATCCAGCAGTGAAGTAGGTAATTTCAAGTAAGTGTGTCTTCCTAAACAGAAACCTGCATGAGGTTCAAACATGCAGGAACCAAAAGAGCACCTCAGACTCTAACAGGTCAGCTATGAGGCAACTCCTATTCTCAGGAGTGGGTGTTGTGAAGAACCTTGCCATCATCACATAGGGTACATATAAAACTAGTTTCTCTGAGTAGTTGAGGGGCTTACTTATTTCTAAAGTAAGATTATACTAGAAAAGATGTTTCCATTGGTTTCAGCACCCTTGCACAGAGGAGTTGGAAGCCGGTTATCACTCACAAGTTTTTAAGGACTCACAAGGTACCAGGTATTTTGTCATCTAAGACACTTAGATGAGAAGGATCCTTGAAAGGTCTGACAGTCTATCCTTTTGGGAAGGGAGGCCTCTTTCATACCCGCAGATGTATTAAAATGTTCACAGTATTTTTCAGTAATCTTTACAGGTTACAGAGCCCTTTCAAAGCCATTGTCCCCTCCTGCTAGCCACAGTCCTGGGAGTTAGGAGTTGAACCTATTTACAGAAGCACCCACACACCACGGGCAGAACGGCACCATCCTCTGTGTCTTACAGATGAGGGGCAGGGATGAGGGCTTTGGGGGGGGCTGGCAGGTCCCCTGGCCATGACAGATGTAGCAAGAAGGTAATGCTAGGTGATGGGGAGTGACCAGGAAGGCTTCCCAGCCAGGAACCCAGGAACTGGGGCATCTGGTGAGGGACTCCTTCAGGCAGGCTGGAGGAGGGGACATAGAGACCCAGGCAAGAGAGAGGAAAGGTCTGGGTGGGTGAGGCAGGAAATGAGTGAGAACTGGAAGGGACTGAAAAGGGCCAGTTCTGGAAGAGTTTGCTGCTTCATTTTTCCTGTGAAGCAATAGGAAACCTTGAAGGACTTTCCGCAAGAAAGACGATCAGGTGTACACTGTAGCCACTTCACTTTACCCACAAAGTGAAAAAGCCACTGGAGCAGGGAACTGGAGACCAGGCCAGGTGGGAGGCTGTGCCCAATAGGGAGGGGCAGGTGGGGATGCAGAGGAGTGTCCCCAGAACCTGTTGGGGTTCCTGGAAATAGAGCAGCCAGCGACTCCCTCCTCCAGGGCAATCTTCCTCATCTTATTAGATGCTCTTAAAGCCCTTCTTCTCCAAGCAATACTCATCTTTCCTGTCCCAAAAGCACAAGTGTCTCACAGAGAGCTGTGCCATCTGACACCCCCTTCCCCCAAGAGGAGAGGAGAAAGGACACAAGTCCCAGGGCACAAGGAGCGACTGAGGGAGGGGGCTGAGAAGACTGAACCCAGGCTTCCTGATTTTGTGCTAGTTGTGCACCCTTGGGGATCCTTGCAGGGTGAGCATCCTCTGAGCCAGTCCAACCGTAAGGACAGATAATGCTACAAATCTGTGTCCTCAGGGTATTGAGTCATTTTTTGTAAATCACCTAGAAAAGCATTTCAGGGCTTGAAAGCCCAATTTATTGCTGCATTATTAAATGGCCCCAGCAGCAAGCCACGTCCTTTTTATTGACAGAGTAAAAATGAGGCAACCCGAAGGGCAAGACACTGGAAAATAGGGCAGAAGCTAGGGCATCCCAGCCCCCATCCATAACCCCCACCTCCCACCACCTCTGATATGACCTCTTCCTGCTCTCCTCCAATCCTGCAGGCCAGGGAAACAATCAGATGTTGGAGAGCCTTGGAGAAAGCTACATTCAGTAAATAAATAAATAAATAAATAAATAAATAAATAAATAAATAAAATAAAAAGCAAGGTGTTTTTAAAGTATATCCATTTGTGCTGAAATTGAATTTGAGGCATGAAATTTGAGGCATGAAGCCAGGAAAAATAAGTGATCAGAAGCAGATAAATGAAGTGTGTATTGCACTTCCCAAAGACATCAACATGCTTTCAAGGCAACCATCTCCTCTCCTTCCCTGTCTTATTCCAACTGGCGGACCCCTTCCCTGCCTCTACCCTGTCTCCACTACCTTCCCTCCAGCCTTAGGTGGGACCCACCTGGGGCCCAGAGCTCCTAGGCTTCCAGGGGGCCTGTGCTCTACCGTTCTTTGAAAACCCCATTTTCATGTATACAAGTCAGGCAAATCCTGTGCACCAACACTGTCCCAGTGACCTGGGCTTTCCCAAGACCATGCCAGCGAAAATTGTCCCTACCTCCTACTTTTCTGCAAACCCTGAAACCATTTCTTCTGCATCCCCTCCTTCCTTCCAACCGAGTAACCTCTGCTTTATTGCCCTTTAATCCAAATAAAATGAAGTACATATTTCACCTAGGTAAATAATACCAATTATTTTTTCTTCCTCTTTTGAAGTGATTTTTAGGAATAGTATCCTGTCAAAAAAATACCTGTAAAGAGAAAAAAAATGTTTCCTTAACCTGTAGAGTGTACTTCTAATCCTGTTCTTTCTCTGTCCTGTTATTCTGTTAAAGCCAACTCCCTCTGGTAAAACTTCCTCTGAATTCAGGTATAGAAGAGCTCCTGGACACAATGGGTGGGGGGAGTGATTAGCAGAAGGGAGCAAAATTCAGAGAAAAGCTGAGATTCGGAATGGCTAATTTTATTCATACAGCACTTTTTCTGCTCACAAAATGATGTGATGGACACTATTTCATGGATCCTTGCTCAAGCTTATGAAGAATAAGTAAAATCAAGTGACTTGCCTCCAGGACGCAGTCCGGATACAAATCTTTCTGTCTGGTACTCTGTGTCCACAGTCCTCCTGCGGGCTCCCCGCAAACCCCCTCACCATGTGAGCTTCAGCATGTGCCTGCCCCTTCCTGGGCTGCTTCCCCTCCAGTACAGAGCCTCTGAGCAAAGATGGTTTCTTCTCTCTTCTCCACACTCTCCTCACCAAGTTGTAATCACGTGTTTGTGACTCTATCTCTGTCTCCCACACTGATTTGCAGGTCCTCTAGGGACTGCATTGTTGTCCTCAGTGCCTGGCACTTTTTGTTGCCATTTCCTATCTTCTGGACCCCTTCCAAGTCCTCTGAGCATGAATAACTGTAAATGTGGGGGACTAGACTGTATTCCCCATTAGAGTTAACACTTGGTTATAAACCCCGGGAATTCAGATCACCACTCTCCCATGGAGGCCATGAATCCCGGATTCCCCTAAGTAGGCCAGTCACTGCCAATACCAGTGATGCTAGCAGATGATGTGAGGCATGTGGGCAATCAACTTCGCACGCACGGCAGACCGCAAAGGCAACTTGGGAACATAAGGGAGGAGAAATAACTAAAAGATCCTGTTTCAGACACTTCTGCTGGTGTGACAGACTGTCCAGGCCACGTGCAGAAGCTGGCCTTTCCAGACCGACCCAAACCGCAGGCCACGTGCACTTTCATTTGCAGATGCTACCTGCTTTCCTTGAAAGGACAGAGGAAGTGTTTGAGGTGTGGCATTTGTGCTTCTCATCAGATCATTCCAGGTGCAAAGTCTTGTTCATGCCCCGACTTCATCCTGTGCATTCAATGCACTGAGACCAAGAGGTTTCCTATAGTTCGGTCTGTTCATTTGGTTGGTAGCTCACTCTGTAACCACCTAACAAACCGTTCCCAAAGTTACTGGGTCTCGTGATTGGCCCAAAATATTTCAAATGAGTTTAAGGGAAAGGACTTTAAAGTCAGAAAAATGTGGGTGTAATTTTAACTCTGGTACTTGTTAAAAATGTGCCCGTGGGTTAGTGGACTAACCCACTAAAACACTGCCTTTTTCATATGATTAAGGATTGTCTATAGTTGCTTTTTTGCTACAGTGACAAAGCTGAATGATTGTGACAGAGACCCCTGTGACCCACGAAGTCCGAAATATTGACAATCTGGCCTTACACTGGAAAAGTTTGCCATCCCCTGGGTAAGATTATTTCATCCCTAAGTCTCAGTTTCCCCTTCTGTAAAATGGGCAAAATCACTTACATCAAAGAAGTGATGCTGTGAGAAATAAATAAGATAATAAATGTGACAAAGCCACACAACAATGATTGATACATGCTGGGATCTTTTTTAATTATTATTTTTAGTCTTGCTATTGTCCACCCAGGTCCCTCTTTGATGGGTGGGAGAGGGACACAGCCTCTGTCTGTCTCTACCCCTGTTTCTCTCTCCATTTCTCTTCATTTTGACCAATTTCACACTCTATCCTCCAAAGGAGAAAAATTTAAAGAAAAAAATAGTGTAGTGGTTAAAATTTTTTTAAAGGGATAGAAAATAAACTTAAAGAAAAATGCAATCTTACTGAATTTTACTCAGGTTACTTATTTTATGTCTTTTGAATAGTAATTTCTATCATCATTTTATTTTTAGTATATATTTAACCATGAAATTTGTAATATTGTACAGAGAATGGTGATATCTTGCCATCTCCTATTTACAGAATTTTTTTTCCTAGAGAAAGCATGAGATTTTTTTGAAGTCCCGCACACAAAATGTTTGTCTTCTTGGGAAATATTAGTTTTAAAAATCTAAAAATAATAAAATTTAAAATTATCAAATGGATGGATTTATGTGAAATCATCTGTGATTTTTTTTTCCAATCAGAAGGAAAAAACTTCCTACATTTGTTAAGACACTTTGCTTCTCTTAACTACTTTCTTCAACTACTTTCATATTAAAACATTTTTTTAATTTCAATTCAGTGTTTCCCTTATCAACACCTTAGCAGCCTTACAATTTGCCTTGCAAAAAAGTTGAAATCCTCCAAATGGATTACAAGAAATATGCATATCCCTACCAAAACTAAACATATTAAGCATTTAAATACTTTTAATCAGAACTATTACAAGGTTTAAAACAGAGATAAATGGTTTCAATGCAAGACCTAGAACATCCAGGACCCGGTGGAGCTTGTATTACTTACTTACCTTAACCGTACTCACTGAAGATCAGAGCACAGAGGTCTTTCCATTTTTTCAATTATTACATTCTTTCAACCACGTGAATCCAATATGAGTCCAGCCAAGTGGACTTACTGCTTTTATATCTGTAACTAAGACAAGTTTTAAGCATGCTGAAGAAATGGAAAACCACTCTGGTTCTGGATCTCCATTTTGTGACCTCCTACTCTTAGATCATATAATCAACTGAAATTAGGCAACATTTTTCCTCAGGTGAAAATTCAAGGAAACCAGGAGGGCTGTTTTAGTACAGAAAATGTGAAGGAAAAAAAGGCATGATTTCCCTCCTAGGTGCTCATGTTTCTGATCTGTTTTGTAAAAAGAATCCAAAATGGGATCCTTCAGCCTGGGAACAAATATGGTTGCTGAGAAGAAGGAGGTGCGAAGGAGCAGGTGTGGTGGGAACCCTGTAGGAGCTGACTGCCCGAAGAGATGGCACTGTTCCAGGGTCATGTCCATTTCTCCATACTGTCATCCCATGAGCTTAGACCGTGAGAAATTTGAGAGCTCACTGCACTTGTTCATGCCTCACATCCCTGTTACAGATAGCCATACCTGTCTCCTGTCATGGTGGACAGAGTTTGGAATCTGTGAATTCTGATGCCTGTCCTCCTTGGGCAAATTATTTAACTCTTTGCACCTCTATTTCCCTGAGTGCAAAACAGTGCTTGTCTCAAAGTGTTACTGTGAACTTTAGATAGGACAAAAGATGTAGGTACCTAGCACATTGCAGTGCAAAAAGCAAGGGCCCAACAAATGCTTGTTCCTCTTTTATTTGTCTATGATTACGAGCCACAAATGTGCTAAGGAAACCATAAAGTTTTTGACTACAGGAAATCAATATTATTTCCTCATCTAAAATTCAATGTCTCATTTGTTTGGTTAGGGACTGTACATTTAGGAGAAAAAGTTATCGTGTTAGTGATGGTAAAACAATATATGGTATGAATTGTTAAATGATCATCTCACCTGCGTAACTGAGAAGGGTGGTGTTTTAAATCATCTATTCCCAAACTACTGGTGAGGAAATACCTTAAATTTCTAACAAAAATGTTGAAATTGACAGGTGAAAATTTTGGATGAAAGGAAGGGAAGTCAAGATGTGTGAAGTCAAGAGAGTGGGCAAATACACACTATGAGAGTGTCTACTGGATGACAAATGCACTAATATCAGAAACTGATACACAAGAGAGTGGCAGGTGTCGGGGACCATGGTCAGTGATAGGACACAGATCCAGCCTTTTTGGGTAGACATGTCCATCACTGACCACAAAAATGTATAATGACAGCAGCAGGTGTGCTGGGGTGCAGCATGAAGAATAAACGCAAGGTGACAAGGATTTGGGTGACAACAAGTGACAGGTTTTAGGCTGGAGGCTAGGAAAGACTTCCCTAAGGAATGATGCTGACACTGGCAACTGAAAGATTAGTAGGGATTCACTCGAGAGAAGTGGCTTTTCAAGAGGGAGCCCAGCATTTCCTGTCTCTAGGAAGAAAATGCAGGCCTTTTTAAAATTATTATTATTATTATTTATATTTTATTTATTTGAAAGGGAGAGACAGAGATAACGAGAGGCAGCCCATGTGGGGAGGAGAGGAGAACCAGGCTCCCCACTAAGCAGGAAGCCTGAAGCAGGGCTCGACCCCAGGACCCTGGGATCATGACCTGAGCCGAAGGAAAGTGCTTAATTGACTGAGCCACCCAGGTGCCTGAAAATGCAGTCTTATTTAGCCTGTGAGGAATGGGGACAAGGCAGTTTGTCTGAAGCATAGAGAGGCAGGGACATGATGAGACAGGGGAGGTTGGGTGGCTTTGAGAGCTACTGGGCAAGGCTTTCCAAAATGTGCTTGTAAAACATCAGGGATCAGCGAGTTAGTTTTTTAGCACAGCCCTTCTGTCTCAGTCAATATAAGGAAAGGAGCATTCAGGAAAGGGTGGATGCAGGAAGATTCATATTCAAGAAGGAGTGGACCCAAGGGGACGTCCAGAGGCGTCCCCCTGCTGGCCAAAAGTCATCTTCCCTGGTGATGGTTACTGATTCCTCAGAAAGGGTACATCCATTGTATTATTCCCTCTGTTTTTGTAGGTGCTTGAAATTTTACATAATAATGAATGTTCTAAGTTAAAAGTAGCAGTTTCATTATAAGCCTATGTCAGTGGTCAAGTGTTTCCCTGAGACTGTAACGTTTAGCTGGTCTTTTGCAGGGGAAGGGCTGCAATTGCCCTCCCTCAGGAGGAGGAGGAAAACAGGCTCATTGTTTGTTGAAGAATCAAAGAATTAGAGTACTTGGTTCAATTCCCCGAACCTCCTACATCTGGGGAATTAAGCTATAAATCCTATGAAGCATTCTCTGGGGATTTCCAAGAATTGTTTGCACCCAGACCACAAACAACACGACAGGAGTACAGACTTTATTTCTCAGTGTTTTGGCATTTGCAGCTCAGATTGAAATTGCAAAGAGGCAAAGGAGAGCAATGAAGAATTTTGCACATTTTTTGAATAACTCATTTTCTCCGTGGTTCCAGCTTTATATTTGGAATACTCTTTCTCCCTATTTCTTTCTCTCTCTTGCTCTCTCCCTTCCTTTCTGCCTTTCCTTCTGTCTTGCTTTCCCTCTCTCAAAGTGCCAATTCTTAACATGATGCCAGGCACCATACAAGGCGCTAGAGGACAGGAAGGTAAGTGAGGCAGGTACTCATCCTTATTTAAGGCCCACTCTAGCAAGAAACACAATAATTAAATTAAATTTAGATTAAATAATTAACATTAACATAAAATAAAACACAAAATCAAACATAATTTTAGACTAGACTATGTGCTCTGAAGGAAGAGTACGGCATACCTTATATGAAAACATGTTTGTAGAGAGAAGGAATTTACACTTGGGAGCCAGAAGTAGTCCCTCCTAGTCTAGAGGTCCCCAAATCAAAACAGTTTCTTGCATTATAATATTTCCAAGGGTCTTATATTCCATACCATTCCCATACTTTCCATTCTTTCAGAAAGGATATATTTAAATTGAGATGGTGAGCTTTTGCCTACAACCTCCTCCCCTAACACCCATCAACCATACTCTAAGCTGTTATTTTATCCTACATAAAATATAAAAATTTTCTACATCTGTCATTAAGATTTAATTTAGAGGACACCTGGGTGGCTCAGTCAGTTAAGCATCTGCCTTCTGCCCAGGTCATGACCCAGGATCCTAGGATCAAGTCCTACATCAAGCTCCTTATCAGGAAGCCTGCTTCTGCCTGTCACTCCCCCTGCTTGTGCTCTCTCTCTTTTTCTCTGACACATAAACATACAAAATCCTTTAAAAAAAAAAAAGATTGCATTTAGAGCCAACTTAGAGCAAGATTATAAGAAAGCAAGTCACTTATAATAAAAAACAAAAGTTAATAGTGATGAATCCTTTCAATGGGAACTCCTTGAAAGCAAATCTGGATTTGGAGCAAAGCCGTGGGATTCAGAGCAAGGGCCAGAGAGGAGCAGGTAGAACAGACCATGGCCATTGAAATACAGTAACTTCCTTTCTTATTCTGAATTTATTTGAGTTTTAGGAAGAGTTGGAAGGCTACATTTGGGCAACACCAAACCTTAGTTCATTAATGTAACTACTGTTTAAAAACTAATTTGATTCTATGTCATGTTCCCCCAAGAAATGGGGGGAAAAGAGCGAAGAAGAACAAAGCAGAAGCAAAGTGGGGAAGAAGGACAGACTGACAGATAGAAGGAGAAGAAAAAGAAGGAAGAAAAGGACATAAAAGAGACATGGAAACACCACTAGGGGAAAAGACATCCATAAGAAGCAAGGAGAAAGGAGGGAAAAAAGGTCAAAACTTTGTTGTCCACTTGGACAACACGATATCAATTTCTATCAGCTCCCTTTGAAATGTTAATCAGCTGACTAGCTAGTATCAGACTCAAAATCCTCATTCTAAAAAAAAGTCTTTATTCAAAATGGAAAAGTACTTCAGTCTTCCTCTGAGGAACTAGTCTCTGAATTACTAAGCAATGTCTATAACAGTTCTCAGAAGCTAGAAGTAGCCCCCACCCCATTTAGAGGTTTTTAAAGAAAAATTCTTGGATCATATTTCCAAAAGTGTTACATCCCTTACCAAACCTTATCCAAATATATAGATATTCAGCTCAAAATGATGGAATAAACTGTCACACTGACTTTATGGTCATTGAATTCTTTTACTCAAAATCAGATCAATTGTTTGGACTGCCATGAGAAAGCAAAAACAAAATGCCTGGGGTCTGCTGGACTCAATTCAGTGGCAGAGATTTACTGGAAGGAACAACTTCTCCTCTACCCTCTTGGTTCTGTGTCTGAGGGCTTGCAAATTAAATCGACAAACAAATTAGCAAGACAAAATACAGATTTAATTACATATATAATCAGGTGTGTAATCACATGTGTAAATATGTAAATTATGTATGTAATTATGTTTCTACACACAGGAGTTCCCAAGGAAATGTGACCTCAAGGAGGTCACTAGATTTTGGAGTTTAACTTAGTAGGGGTTGGGGTGGGGCAGAGGATACTTCTGGGAGACAAATGACTTCCTAAAAGTGGGGGAGAAAGGGCATTTATAGAAAAACAAATGACTTTTGGAACAATAAAGCACTTAAGAGAGTAGATAGGAGATATAATAGTTTTATGATAGTCTATTTGGATGTGGTACCAACTTCTCCTCTCCAAGAAGTTTTGAGTTGCTCCTGGGGAGGGGAATTTAGTTAGAACAGTTGAGTTCTTTTAAGATGCTCTGCTTTTAGGCAGATAAGGGATTCCAGGAACTCAAATGCCTTCAGCTTGAAATAATTTTTATGCCATAGTGGTTTATTCTGGACTTCTTCAACTGCAACACACCCAAATGGTACATATTGTGAACACTTGGATTTGGATGGCAATATGGTTATTTCTCAGTCTGTCAAGTTGCCTACAAAATCATCTTCTTAGAACTGTGACAGTCTACCCAGAAATTCATGTTCTCTCTCATTCTGAGAAGGGTATTACACTAACAATAGGGGCGTAGAGGAAGAAGAATTGTCTTCTTTCCACGAGAAAGCAAGCACTATCATCTACAGCCAGATTGTTTCCAGGAATCCGATCATGTGTACATGAAGCTACACAGATTGTAGGCCTGTGGGTTCTCAGGGACATAATCAGACACACAGCTCTGGGACCGGAGAAGTCTGGTGCAGGGGTGGTTTCGCTGAGTGCTGAGGTGGACGAGGTGGGTGGAGATGCAGGAGATCAGGGAATCTCTCAGGGAGAGACCTCAAAGGGACGAGGCCCAGGAGCAATATCCCAACCAGTGCCAGTAGCTCAAGGATGAGCAGATAGAAATGGAGAAACAAGAAACAAAAAATAGAAGGAAAACCAGGAAAGCAACAAGTCTGAAATAAAGGATAAGAGATTCAGTCAAGTGAAGGACTATTCTTGGGGTAAAAGGAG
This sequence comes from Ailurus styani, assembly GCA_002007465.1. Taxonomy (NCBI): domain Eukaryota; kingdom Metazoa; phylum Chordata; class Mammalia; order Carnivora; family Ailuridae; genus Ailurus; species Ailurus styani. Next base: position 634,478 of record LNAC01000771.1, read on the forward strand.
GCTTGTCGTGTGTATAATCCCTACAGATGGAGCTCCTGAGGTGGAAAAGCTGGTATACAGACACAGGAGAATAACTGATAGGGTCTTTTCTCCAGGAAGCAGGGGCTTAGCTTTGGAGCAGAAAGACAATTTTCATCAGAAACAAGCTTTGGGAAGAGAAGAGGGGAAATCATGTAACCCCTCCAAGGAAGACTTGGTTTCTTTTCTATAAAATGAGATCATTGCACTAGATGAGCTCTGAGGTCTTGTCATCTATCTTAACATTTTAATAAATAATAGAATCCCACTGAGTCCTCTAACTGTTCTGAGAGTTTGATTTTAGAATAAAGTTTTGTAACTGATATGCTATTCATTATTTTGAAGCAAAATACTAATGGACACATTATATACTTCTTGGAACTACTGAAGGAATCCTTATTATTTTGATATCTTAAGGGTATATGGGAGGAATATTGTTAGTGTCACTTGTGTAATACTCCAGCTTGGGATGTGTAACCTGAATATCTAACCATGAGGAAACAGACAAACCTAAAACAAAGAACACTCTTCTTTTTTTTTTTGGTACTGTACGCATCAAAAAAAAAATGCCAATGTCAAAAAGGCAAAGAAAGAAAGTTGGTGGAAATAATCCTGATTTAAAAAAAAACTAAGTTGATAAGACAACTAAATGCAATATCTGATTCCAGACTCAATTCTGTACCACAGGGAAAAATCAAACAGTATTGTATCGATGCTAAATTGACTAAAATTGATGAATTTACTGTGGTTATCTAAAAGAATACCTCTATTCATAATAAATAGACATTGATATATTTTAGGGTAAAGGGCCATTGTCTTAGTCCTTTTGGGCTGCTATAACAAAATACTACAGGCTGAGTAGTTTATGAAGAGCAGAAATATATTGCTCACAGTTCTGGAAGCTGGAAGTCTAAGATCAGGGTATCAGCATGGTCTGGTGAGAGTTCTCTTCTGGGTTAAAGACTTCTCATTGTATTCTTAGGTGGCAGAAGGGGCTTCAGGAGCTCTATGGGGCCTCTTTTAAAAGGCACTAATCCCATTCATAATTTAAGAAGGCCCCTCCTACTAATACCATCTTCTTCAAAGGCTAGGATTTCAACATATGAATGGAAGGGGACACAAACATTCAGGCCATAGCTGTCATAATGTATGCAATTTACTCTCAAATTGTTGGGAGAGAAAAAAGAGGGGGTAGGCAGTGATAAAGCAAAGGAGGCCAAATGATAATCTGGGCAAGGAGTATATAGGTGTTCAATGTACTTTTTTTTATTTTTCCAATTCTTATGTCAAGTTTGAATTTATTTTCAAATAAAAAGTTAAAATATATGTTGTTAGCTAAAATAGTACTTAGAGTTCTATCTGCCAGTCCCAAAAGTTCCAAAGAATTCTACTTTAATAATAATGCAGTGCCTTACTAAGGGAATCTTTCTTGAAACTACTAAGTTGATATTATTTGTACAAAAATTTAAGCATTTCGTAGTAATGTGAATTTGTAATAAGGAATAACTCTAAGATTGCCCCATATTTTCTGTTCAGGCATATACTTGTCTTATAAAAATTAATTGCTAAACAGAAGGGGAAAAGTCAAATGAATCAGGGAAATTCTAATTCTTGCTAAAGCAGAGCATTCATAAAGGGGGTGGTCATCAATGGACATGAAATTTGCCTTGGCTATAGGCAAAAAATCAACTTTGTAAATTTTAAGATGCATAGAAAGCAAAGGTAATAGAAAATCTTCCCTTTTCTACTGACAGGATATTGTCTTACCAAGTTCCTGAAGTGTCCTAGAGCAGGCTGAACTACTTTTTTAGGACATGTACTAAAAGGGGTGAAGATTACAGGGGAATTTGGACTAAGCCCATTTTCCAATTCTTTTAAATGAGACAACAGATGATCTTATGATGCTGCGTATGTAAGGTTTGGTTTTTGTTTTTGTTTTTTTACTATTTGTCACTGCTTTGAAAAACAGTCTTTAATAAGGTCTGCCTGTGAAAATTGGTACCATCGCGATTCTGACTACCTCTCATGCTTTATCCACCTGACCAGCAATGCAGCCATCTTCCTCAAGGTCCCCAGGGTCCCGTGGTATGAAAAAAGAGCGGCTTTTCGTGCTGCCGCCGCACTGGGGCATCACATACACACACAAGGAGAACACAGTATACTTTAGAACACTCTATAGGGCAAATGGTACGGATAAAGATGGTACATATAAAGAACGAGGTCATGAGCAGTCCCTATGCCACTCAAAGGTGTTGGGATTAAAATGGCACAACCTTTTATTCTTATGTTCTAAACTGAAAATAAGGGTGGGGTGTTGTTCTCAGAGTCATTATTTCCCATTGTCTCACCTTCCTTTTTTTCCTAATTTTTCTTCCTACACTCTCTTTTCACTTCCAAATTTGCTTTACAACTGAAGTCGGTATTCTCCACCCCATAGAAATTATATTACCATTAAAAAAAAAGAGCAACAAAAAAAAAGAAGAAAGAAAGAAAGAGAGCGAGAAATTCTTAAAGCACAGAAAAAGAAAAGAAATTATATTATCAAAAATTCCTTTGTGTCCTGATCTCTCACTAACATAAAATATTGCCATAACCACCAGAGTTATGGTAACGAAGATTTTTGTGTTGGCCAGAAAAAAATCTGAAGATCCAGAGTAAGATGTGGGCATTCTGCTAGCTTGATTGGGGGTAGAAATGAGAAGTGGCTGTTGGAAAATATTTTCTCATCAATATTGTCTTTTGGAGTTCACCTTACTCAAGGACAATGTGGAATAAATGATTGTTGAGGTTGACTGTTTTTTTCCATCAATTAGTGTGCCTCGTTCGCACAAGAGTCAATTTTTTTTCAATTCATTTTTCAAGGATCATAGACAACAGATTTTCTCTATCAAAATATAAAAGCAAAGTACCAGTTCCACCACAAGTTCTTGGCAATCCTTCCTCTACTTTTTCCCTTCTTATCCAAACACTAGAATGTGGCCTGGTTATGATTAGTATATGTGGAGAAAAACCAGCTGGACCTTAAAACACAAAACCTATTCTTAGTCTTGGTAAGTCTTATTACAGCATGTTGTATAGTATGCAGTTTGATTAATGTTTCTGTGGCAAAGTGAATTCCCCACACGAGGCCAGTGTGTTTTCAGGTGTGCCCAGTCCATGTCTGGACCATCCAAGTGATGCTTCACACACCACAGATGGAGCAAAAGTGGAGGGAAATAATATACGTTACTTTCCCAAAACTTGTAAACACAATTTTAGAGAACATACTAACCAAATGGAGTCTGTCAAATAAGAGAAAAGGTTGAGAGGTGATTTCTCTACAATCTTCCCTCTACAAAAGAATAAGTGGTGAGTGACAGTGAACAGACAGATCTTCTTCTAAGGGAAAGGCAGTAAGGAAGAGACAAAAGCTGTAGGAAGAATTATGTTCAGATTATAGCAGACACACTGCATCCCAGGTAAGACAAGAAACATTATAAGGAGGTTTTATGGCCTCCTTTTCTTATTTGTAAGAAAGAGTAAACTTTCTCTAGTGAATGAAGTGCATTTATTCTTGTTTAGAAGCAGAAAAGTAAGCCAGCTAGCCCCTCCCATTTCCTGTGATTGTTTATCCCTTTCATCCATAGACTCTCAAAGCAGCCAGAAACTTTGGAGATCATCCCCTCTATAAATGAGGACACCAGTTTAAAAGACGATCCAAAGTCATGCAGAGTTAACGGAGAGACCCAGGCTGTCGACCTCCAGTCCATGGTTACTTTCCCACTCCACAAAACCACCTCCTTAGTTTATCTATTTCCACCATAAACAGGGAAAGTTCAGCCCCACCTGCTTTCCCAATCCCACACCCCACATGTGTTTGGAGCAGCATTCCCGACAAATGTCATGACTCCATATGGTTGGGCCCACAGAGGACAGAGGCTAGGAGCCCCATCTGGGCTAAAACTCCAAAGAATAAAGAGCTTTGCTGAGGTCACAGCTAGCCTGTCCCAAGCCCCCAGCACCACGTGCCGTATTTTCAGGGGACAGCACTGCATCTCACTTTTGACAGAATGTCTTCCTTTTTGCCTTTGTAGGTTTCACAGCAGCAGCTTCCCTTGTATCTTTGGCTTGGGCCTTGGCCTCCTACCAGAAGGCCCTCCGGGACTCTCGAGACGACAAGAAGCCCATCAGCTACATGGCCGTTGTCATCCAGTTCTGCTGGCACTTTTTTACCATTGCTGCCAGAGTCATCACCTTCGCCCTCTTTGCCTCGGTTTTCCAGCTGTACTTTGGAATCTTCATTGTCCTCCACTGGTGCATCATGACCTTCTGGATTGTCCACTGTGAGACAGAATTCTGCATCACCAAATGGGAAGAGATTGTGTTCGACATGGTGGTGGGGATCATCTACATCTTCAGCTGGTTCAACGTCAAGGAAGGCAGGACACGCTGCAGGCTCTTCATTTACTATTTTGTGATCCTGTTGGAAAATACAGCCTTGAGTGCCCTCTGGTACCTCTACAAGGCTCCCCAGATTGCAGATGCTTTTGCCATCCCAGCGCTGTGTGTGGTGTTCAGCAGCTTTTTAACTGGCGTCGTTTTTATGCTGATGTACTATGCCTTCTTTCACCCCAACGGACCCCGATTCGGGCAGTCACCAAGTTGTGCTTGTGAGGATCCAGTCGCTGCCTTCACTCTGCCTCCAGAAGTGGCCACGAGCACGCTCCGGTCCATCTCCAACAACCGCAGCGTTGCCAGCGACCGCGACCAGAAATTCGCAGAGCGGGATGGATGCGTACCTGTCTTTCAGGTGAGGCCCACTGCCCCGTCTACCCCATCCTCTCGCCCACCACGGATTGAAGAATCTGTCATTAAAATTGACCTGTTCAGGAATAGGTACCCGGCGTGGGAGAGACATGTTTTGGACCGAAGCCTTCGAAAGGCCATTCTAGCCTTTGAATGTTCCCCGTCTCCTCCAAGGCTGCAGTACAAAGATGATGCCCTTATTCAGGAGCGGTTGGAGTACGAAACCACTTTATAAAATAGAAGGCCTCAGAGGAGCCACAACCTCCGGTAAAGGGGTGACAGCAGGGCCGTGGCAATAATGAAACTCTGTCCTAGAATAGGGCAACGGGCTGTAATGCGCTTCGTCGGACCCTCCGTCAGCTGACTGCCTGATGATGGTCTCCTTTCAAAACAGCAGCTGAAGGGAAAGAACCGAACCGTGCCTGCTCAGTAGGACTCCTTGTTGCTACCAGCCCCTCCTGCCCACTTTTAGTGTGTCCACCAGAGGGTACTATGAGCACGGAAAAGGTTGCCTCCAATTGCTAGGGTGTTTTGATGGAGTTAACTGATCTTTGCATAAAAATATATTTAGTCACACACATGCACATACACAAACACATGCACACACATGCTAACACACACAGCACCAGTCCTCTGTCAAAATAGTTTAGATGATTTTTTTCTTGACGCAAAGCTCTGATTCTGAATATAAAAACAAAGAGAGAGAGAATATATCCCTCAAGACTCCAGAAAAAAAAAAATAGTACTACATAGAAAAGAATTTCATAGACCATTCTCATTTGGAAACCACTACCATGCGTGCAAATCCTATTCCATGGACAGCAAACTCAACTGTTGTTTACATGTGTATTCAAATCGATGGAATGGTTCATTTTCAAGACATTTCAGGATTTGTTTATTTTAAATTTTCAGTTGAGAACATCCTTTCCGACAGAAATCCTATGCAGCACATGTATGGCTTTCGACAAGACCAAGGAGCTCGGTGATTTCATGATGTAAATTAAATGATAATCATGATTCAGTATTCAGTTGCAAAAATTTAATAAGTACATGAAGAGGAAGCAGGGAAACAAGGCAAAAAACGAGCGTCTGATTTCCTGGCCTGCCGCAGCTTGCACAGGCGAGGAGGTGCAGAGCGGCAGGAGAGGAACATGCTGAACTGGACACAGAAAAGCGTGGCTCTGTGTGACAACTCCAGAGCATGACACGCCACACCTTCCTAGTGCCAAACACTGTCCAACCACAGGACTGACGTGGAAGTCCCAAACACCCAAGAACGAGTGGCGCGAGCCCCCCAAACGTGGACTTGAGAGTACACCATCAAGTTCCCCACTGTGTACAGACTTCCCCCCACCCCCCCAATGCAAGGTCAAAGTGATGTGTCTTTTAGAGGCTTTGGGACACTTTTTAGTAAGTATGAGCAAACAATGCAGTGAATATGCTATGAGAAAACCTTCCAAACTGATTGAGGGCTTATCACTAGATCCAGCTAAGATTTGTATTTGAATCATTTGTAAAGTCGCACTCTTACAACAAACTTCTGGGTTTTAAATACCTCCGTACAGCAAGTAAACGTTCCCTGCTTTCTGTTCCCAGTGTCCTTGGTCATGGTGCTTTTTGTTGCATTAAAAGTGCCGGTCAAACTTTGATAGTATTTTTTTATAGTTGGTGCAGAGTGGAATAACTCATGGATTATTTCAATATTTTTGTAATAAAAAATATAGGGTATACATATAGGCATCATCACTTTTTTTATAGACCTGGAATCATTTAAAATACTTTAAGCATCATGATTACTTGGGATGTCAGAAACTGGTCCACAAATTCCGTCAGCCTGCCTCAGCACATTGAGAATGCTTGTCTCTTGCAAGATCACCCAACTTTGCAATGTTGGTGCCCCCAGGAAGTTGGCCAGGGGTGCTATCAGAATATCAGGTGACAAGAGAATCAGCTTAACTAGAAAGGGCTTGTCAAGACTGGCCAATGTTTCCCAGGATGTGAAAGCTGTAAATGATTACTTTCATCCATCCATTCTCACAAACCTGACCACAGTGGAAGATGTCTTAAACTTCCTTCCCTGGTTTTATATTAACCCAACTTATATATTAACTATTAGTGAAGTCACTAAAAAAGAAAAAATGAGAGAGAGAGAAAAGAGAAAAAGTCCGTTTAGCTTAATTATTCAGCTATTTGGACTGTACAATCCACTTAAATTAGTCAAGTTCAATAGCCACCTGCTGTAGTGGGTATGTCATAGAGACTGCTGTCCCCATCACATCCACAGGAAATGGCAGAGAGCTCAACCTATGACTTCCTTTGGTACAAAGTCCCAGAAAAATATTTTAAAAATAGATGATTTTTTATTAGTAGACATACTTTCCTAGCACTCCATGATTTGATCCTCCAAGCAAGATTTCCACTAAAAAATAATAACCTCTTGTTCGGATGTGAAAAGATTACCTAGTCGCCAGTAGAGGCCCAGGAAGACGCTCTTCTTGTCAGCAATTGGTGAAAACATTGCACCCCCATTGTAGAAGGAAAAAAATGATTATAGTGGCAAAAATTCTCCACTTTTGTGCAGGACCATGAGTTATTAGCTTCCTTATTTCCAAGAAAACTTTTAATTGATGATCTTTGGAAATTGAATGGCTCGGTTGAACTATACCTTTGATTCCATGAGTAAATGCCAGATTAAAGATAGAGTGGTCAATCAACACAAGCTCAGCAGGCCCCACCATGCCTCAATCATGTAAGTCCTGAGTTATTTCTCAATTTAATCCCTCATTTAACATGTGAAGAGTCAAAATGAGTGCTGTGTGAATAAACAATAATGTACTGCACTTTGTCTTGGAGGTAAGAATACAGTTAGGAGGTTGTAAGATGTTTGCATTTCTCAATGATTTCCCAAATACTGTAAATACTCTGTTATCCAACATACTTGAAGACTGTGATGTTTCAGTTAGTCAAAATTTCTTGCTAAGGAAATGACATCTCCACCATAAATTCCAAACTTTCTCAAGATTACAAGAACAAAAAAAATTTACTTCTGAGGAAATTCATGACCTAATCTTCTTTCCATGATTCAGAAAAGCACTGCACTGTCCTCAGATGGTGTGGTGATGAGAACCATTATTAGTTTCTAGATACACAGATAACAGAGAGTTTAAAGTATTAGGATTTAAAGAGACATTGTCAATGTACAAAGGAACAAAGTTTGATTTTTGTCTTTGTATTTTAGTTCTTTCTGAGATTTCATTTTCAATATGCCATGAAACCCTCCACAGACAATAACTGGAAAATCCAAAAAGAACATGATATGGTTAGCATACAGATTGGAAATGCTGGATTACTCCTCTGTGGGACCCGACTTCCTGTGCCTGAGTCTACTTGGATTCTTTGGGGGGGCAAGGCAATCCTGCTCTTAGCACTAACTTTTTGCATAGGACCATAAAATTTTCTGAAAGAAAATGTTAAACATTTTTTTCACTTTCAAATTAACATTTTGAAATGTAACTATATTTAAGATTAAAGAATATATATATATATATATATATATCTTAACCATACTGAGAATTTTAAATATTTGTGTGGAGGAAAAAAATTTTTTTCCATGTAAGTCAAAGTTTGGTTCTCCCATAATGACTATGTCCTTTAAATTCTCTTGGCCATTAACATTGTCCTACCTAACTATGTGCTGTCTCATTCAGTAACACTGACTTTGGCAGACACTTAGTTACTATCCACTTAGATAATGCCGTGACTGCAACAAATGAAATAAATTCTCTTACTGACTTGGCAAGAACATGCAATTTGAGTATTAGTACAATATAAAATACAAAGATAACCTGAAGATAAAAGTATAATGATGTATGTACACTTAATTCCTAAATGCCCAATTTAATACTCTGGTTTCTCTTCAGATCGTATAAATCTTTCGCCTTTTACTAAATGCCCAATTTATTTTGCTCTATGAATAAGTGAAGCGATAGCACTGACCAATTAAAATTGAATGGGTATCATTGAAATCTCAATGATTGTTTTTTAAAGTATCATAACATGCATATATATATGTATATATAACACACATGTATGTTTTACATATATGTATATATACACACATAATTAAAGGAACAGAGGTGAAAAGATGAAGTATATACTGCCCTTTCATGCATATTAACTGGTGTGTTACTAACACATGATCTTTTAGTGGAAAAGCTTTTCCCTCCTCCTTTTCAGCCCAAGCTTATAGTCCCTGTCTATAAGACATCCACATACTTGTAATATGGGAAATACCTAGATGCAACTTAGCAATTTGAACTTAAATAACCTGTATCCCTCCTAAAATTTTTCATCTTTTAAGAAGCTGAATAGAATAGTTTTGAATCATTTCAGTTTCTTCCTCCCAACTGGTTGAATTGAGCCAAGAAAAACTCTTATGTCCTTACCAGGACTGCGTAAGGCTACACGTTTGCCTTTAAATGTACCAAATGCCATTGAGTGGAACAAGTTCTCCCACAGTGTTTAGACAAGGATCCATTTTTTTTTCTAACGAACCTTTTTCTAGAATAAATATATGCTCCCCTACACTTGCATATATCTTTGCCATTAGCCATTACTGTTTCTATATAAAGTTTGGATGAGATGCCTGCATTTTTATGTTTCTAAGGAGAATTCCTTAACGCCTTTTTAAAAATAGCTCAGACTGTCTTTCAGAAATATAGCTCAGAGGATGCTTGAAGTTCATGGTGAAAACACAGCCGATCTGAGGTGATTGTTTCTCTAAACTCAGTGATGGATGCAGATCAACTCATGTTTATTTATCTTCAACAGTCCAGTGTCACTTCTGAAAACAATCGAAATGATTGCTTTGGCCAGCTTGTGACTCATAACACCATTCTTCCCCGTCTGAAGCCAGGGCATTTCAACATGGCTGAGGAAGGGCCATTTCTTTCTACTGCCCACTCACCCCCTGCACCCAACCTCCATTTCCAAGACTCTGGCCCTGACCTGTCTCAGGCTGTGAAGTGATCTCGGCGGTTGGGTTGCATCTCTCCTGCTCCCTCAGGCAGGGCGCACTGCCCACTGCAGGGCTTTCTCTCTGGACCTATGTCTGGTCCAGTTGCTATCCTAGAAATGGGCATACAGAAAGACTCAATCTCTGCCTGCCATCAATAGTCTCAACAGTATGATTACTCATTCAACAGAACTCCATGGAATGTGGGTGGAATTGTATAAAAACACAATGAGCCATTTAATTTTGTTAATTGTAGCAATTAGGCTAGCTAGAACACAGCCTGTGCTCACAGCAGAAAGCCAAGTGGAAGAAATGGCAAACAGCCATTTGCCCACAGAAATGAGGGGTTCAGAAACCCTCCCTTGAGTGTTTAAGGCATCATGTTGTTTGATCATCCATCTGAAGCTCTTTCTCTAGATTCCATAAGAAAAGAAATCAGACTCTTGTTACATGGCATGCATGCAGTGATCTAAACCTGAAACGTAAATCGCCAGTCAACCTTTTGTGGTCTATGTTCTTCTCAATAAGGGATGGTTTCATGTCCCTGAAATGCCTCGTTGTTTTGCTAAAATATTTTACTTATAAATAGTATACTGAACAAACATGTCAAAAATACTGACAAAGTCAAATTTTTGCTTTGGCTATTTTTTTACCCTTAGATTTTCTTGCAGTTCAGTTCCCCATATTGATGGTAACTTGACTAGGAACTTACCGTATGGTCAGTGCTGGGCTACAGAGCTTTACCTATATGATCTCATTGGATCCTCACAACCATCTCTGAGTTAAGTACCATTTACAGATGACAAAACCTAATTTCAGAGATACTAAACAAATTACCAGAGGCCCCACAACTAGGAAACAGTGGAGCTGAGAACTTGTAACAACTTTTAACAACTGCAAATTTTTCTAGAAAACCAAGGGATATTTTCCCACTGACATCTATCTCTGATTTGGCAAGTTTTCAGGAGAAAAAAAAATCATGATCTGACGATGAAATTTTCCAAAGCAAACTGCATTTAAAATCAAAGATGTCTTCTAAGATAAAAAGTTAAAAATAAAAGTCAATGATGAGAAATGGAGATACTATCACCTGTAATTGAATTTCACTTCCACTCCGTAATTCATAGTAGGCAGATATGAGTTATTCTTCCATTCTGGACAACTGGCCTCCTCCATGGCCCTAATCTACACTAAAGGAAGAGATAAATATAAATTAACCAGATGGTTCTTCTCTTGTATTCTATGCATGTGCTATCTAACTGTCATCCAGTTAGGCACATGGAAAAATAACTAAATTCCAGTACTTACTTTGACACTCTGACAGAGAAAGAGAGGAGGGAGGAAGGCAGGAAGGAGGGAGGAAAGATAGATCAACAAACATTTGAAGTGACATTATTCTATTCCATTGCCATGATTTTTCTCTAAATTTCATGTCTTGCAGTTCACAAAATTTAATATTTAAGAGGATTATTATACCATTAGCTTGACCCATCATATAAATTGAGGAATCTTAGCTTAGATTGAAAGGTTAGGTATAAAGAATAAAACAAACATTTACCAAATATTTGTTGAATTGATTATAAAATGTGTCCTTTCCCTCCTCACTTTTGATGTAACATGTCTGACTTCTATAGGATGACGGTCAAAACCTATTTGATGACATTGTATAGTAAGTTGTGTGTGATGTTGTTTGAATTGTTTCTAAACAAGTAGCTAGTAATAAACCCCAAATTTTCTCAAACTTGGTGTTTATTTTAGAAAAATATGCAGTGATCAGTCCTACTTTAATGTATGAAGAAATACAAGCAATCTTCTCTCTTCCTGCTTTGATAAGATTTAAGGAGATCTTGATGAAGATATGTTGAATTAGAAGTCACTAATTTTTATAGACAGTAGCATCTAAAAGAGATCTAAGTATTACTACAACACATTCCTTTTATAGATAAGACAACCAAGATCCAAAGAGATCAGGTAGTTTTTGTAATCAGGATTCCTTCAGTCATCTGTTAGGTGATCATCATCCACAGGACTAGCATCGCCGGGCAACACACAGCCAAGTGCAGAAGGAGTCTCTTGCAATCTAGCAACTTGCACTTTGGTTATTAGTAGCGGAATAGGAGTCTTCGGACTTTAACTCTTTTTGCTCTGCTATACAGCTTCTATTTTTAATATCTACATTTAATTCAATACTAGAGCAAAAAAGAAACATAGCTTTCCCAATATTGTATTATGGAACCCTCACAATAAACAACAGCCACACACAATGACAAATGTAAGATCATGATATACCTAAAAAGATAAGTCAACAATGGTTGACAGTCTATAAAGAGAAAAGTAATTTTATGATTTGTTTTTATGTCTCTTCAATACTAGACATTTTAAAATCAAGGTCCCAAACCCACAAAAAGAAAAAATGAAATGCTTTTTTTGGCACAAAGCACTTGACTCAAATAATCATATCTGAATAACCTCTGGAGATATTCCTGAGAACCCCTTTAAAAAGAGGCATGAAATGAGGAAAAGCCTGAAGACTTTTCTCATAAGCTACTCCTCTGATCTTCAGGAAATACCCTTCATTAACACATATGCTATGTCTCCAGCATAGTAGTTATTTAGGAATAACACATTTCCAGAACTAAGTCTCAGTTACTACAACCTGAGAGGTTGGTCTAACGCCACGCTTCCCGTGCCCAGAAAAGCAACACTGTGCTGTATTACATTCAGGAGTAGGGACAGCCAGACTCACCTCATTAACCATCCTGGCATAATACGCAAACTGAGTCTCTCCCTGCAATATGACTCCCCACAGATGTATGGAGTATATTGCTTAAAGGTAAATATTAACATGCATAACTAATTTGCTCCAAGTGAAATAAATCTAATCAGGGAATACAAAAAACCCAAAGGTTCTCTAAGGAGTAAAAGGAAAGAGAAAGAATAGATTAATTTGTATAAGCACATAATAATTCAAAGAATTCCTTGGTGAGTCCCATTAAGCATCATTATAACAGTTGACCTAATAAAGGTGGGAAGTGTGAGGCATAGTTTCTAGTTTCAAGCCACTCTAAGTAGTTCACTACTGTGATTACTGCTGTTTTAGCCATTGTACCACCCAAGAAGAGTATAGTTGTTGATATGATGTTTGCAAAGCAAAGATCATGATAATAAAACAGATCAACATCAAAACTAATTAATCAACTTGATAAGCAAATATTACCAGCCCAGTACCAACACAAAATGTTCTCTTGTGTTGTTATTAAAGCCTGTCACCTAACTCTGTTATTAGAATTTCAGAAAATGTAAGGTTTCATCTTTTTATTATACTTCCATCTACCAGATGAAGTTGGCGGTCCTCTCTTCTCTCTATTGCTTGATTTGCATTAAAATGGAACTAATCGAATTCTTATTTCATTTAAGTGCTACAAATATTAACAAATGGAGATGTTGCATTTGAGTTAATTTAACTGTTCTAGTAACATTCTGGTATGGAGTTGTATCAAATCAACACTTAATTATTTCAAATTAATCCATTTATCAGTAAGTTCTACAACAGCTCCTCAGTGTGTTAAAAATATAGCTCAGGTTTCTATCATTATACAAAATTCCTATTTTGATTACAAACCAGCAGAACGTGTCTTAATCAACATCATCATTTCAATCCACTGTGATTCTGGAAAATGAGTGAGTCGAGTTCTGCTATGTTAACATAGCAATTAACCTTCCACCCGGTCTTTCTACGGGCCCCACTGTGAGTTCTTATTCTATTGAAATTGGGAGCAATAGCACATTATCCTGTAACCAAAAGAGATTTGTCGGTTAGTCAAAGAATTGTCATTTTATATCCCTCTTTCAAAGAACTAAAATATTCGACTTTCCTTATTAACCTTTCTAATGTTTCATACATAGAAAAGGAAAGGGATTGCTGAAATATGTTCTGAAATCCTGGGGTGAAATCTTTCTGTTGGTCTGAATCAGAGGCTTGGTGCCCTGTGAAGAGGAACAAATCTCTCTCTCTCTCTCTCTCTCTCTCTCTCTCTCTCTCTCTCTCTCTCTCGTGCAATGAGGAAAGGGAAGGGGGACGAGCCAGTCTCTCAGAAATGTGAGCCTCGACTATCACAAAGATGTATATTGCTGATAGTATTGATTCCCTTCTTTTTTTACAGAAACATCTTGGAACTTGTCAAGCTTTACTGAAGGTGATTTGCGTTAATTAATGCAACAGACCCTTTAATCTTGCAAATTCTTGACTTGTAATATTATAGCCAAGCCACCGCGAGGGAAAATTAATCAGTTAGTGGGAAGGAGCACTCGTTCCATGCCGAGCCGTGCCCAGGCCTGAAGAGAAAGACCTCTCTGAAGTAGAGCACTAAATGAATTCGTGCTACCTGCTTCCTCATCATTCATGTTATGAATATTCATCCGCCTCATTTGTTTTTGCCAGTAAGCACTGCTTTGAAAAAAAAAAAAGAAAGAAAGAAAGAAAAAAGATGTCGATGGATTACTGGGGCTTGCATAGCTCAGAGAATAGGTACTGGGTCATGGAGACTTCTTAAATGGATACAAATCTTCTTGTGTTTGGAAAGGGAAAAACACAACCAAAAAAAAATGTCATTGTTATCTCTTTAATGATTGATCTGAATACTGTGGCTGCCCTCTTTGGTTTCTTGAGAGTACTGTTGTCAGCATTGTAATAACCAATTGATGAAAATTGAATCTGTAATTCCACTTCAGAGGTAAAATCTGCATGGATGTAACTATACAATAATTTGATTCCTGCCTTCCTTCCTGGGTGGTGACATTGCCGGTTTCAAACTGAGGTACATGAGTTTATGGTATTGGCCCTCCTGTTTTTTCTGAGACCTGACAAAACGTCAGTAACAAACTATAAGATCAAATAGAGATTCTTATTGCCTACATGTTCACTTCAAAGTAAACAAGTAGTCTCTTAATTTAAAAAAACTGTGGTTCTTTCCCACTTGCTTCTCTGTTTTCCAAAGGTTTGAGCTGCAAGATAAGAATGAATATACTTCAGATCGTAGTCTCAAGAGTTTGCAAGCGTCAGGCATCCATAAGGTCTTATAAAGTTTCTGTCTAACATCTTAGTGGAACAATTTCAGGAGTGAACCCTAGATGAATGAGTGAAAGTCATCAGGTTTATCCAAAAAGCAACCTAGCAGAAGAATTTTAGAAAAGAGGCAGGGATCCTTTTTCTTAAGTTTCAAAGATGTTTCTCTGCCAAGTGACCATCTTAGTGATTTGAGAGATACTGAATGGGAGACCCAGTTAGAAGTGTCAATATCGTGCTGCATACCCTATTCTGTTAAAGTCATTTTTCAGAACTAACTCTTGGCACCAGCACTGAAATTTAATGGCAAAAACATGGCCTACTACCATGTGATTTATCTTCAATTGCAAAGCAATGAAAACTAATAAGTTGAAGAAGATTTTAGTTTCCTGAACTCCAAAGCCAAAATGGGCACAAAGAGACTCTGTAACATACAATGAATTGTTTGACTGTGGGGACGCAGGGGCAATAAAAAATCCTCTTAAGCAAGACTCATGAGTGAGAGGCTATAAGCTGTGTTGGGACAGAAAGTGATTGAAGAAGATGTCTGCCAGTTGCTCATCAGGAATATTTGCCTTTTTATAGAGCAGAAGTTCAGAGTAGCCCCTGCCATTTCCCTAACTATGAGGATAGATACATCCATATATGAAGGGCCAAGGCAGAAGACAGAGATGTCACAGGCTTCATGTCTGAGACTAACTCTGTCTTTAAGGGAGCAGCTCTCCTTGGTGATTGGCCTCTATGCTGCTAGCTAGCTCTGCATGCCAAGAGCTTCTGATGGATTACCAGATGAGATATTTAAAGGTATTGTAAGTATTCCTGCTTGTAGAACATGAACCACTGAATTAACCCTCATTTTAACAGCAACGAGATTCAGGGTTACTACGGCCTTACTCATCATCCCATTGTAAATATATCATGACATCACGAGAGCCTCTGTGTTCAAATTCACAAAACCAAGTTTACATGTCCTAGGTCTGTGTATCTATCCCCAATTTGGAAAAATATGTTTTTGAGAATGATCTCCACAATAATGGAAGTGAAAAAAGAAGTGGACAGTTGAGCAATTTTTCACCATCCACAAAACCCCTAGAGTGCTGATAGCCCTAAAGCTCTGTGTGTGTGTGTGTGTGTGTGTGTGTGTGTGTGTGTGTGTGTGTGTGTGTGTTTCTCATGACTAAGTTTCTTTTCACTTAGGGGCTTTCAACATCTGAATTTTCCAGATGATTGCTGAACCATCTTCACTAAAATGAAGTAGACACTATGGCATTGTTAAAAAATAAAGACTGTCCACATGAATGCAAATATCCCAATGAAAAGTGAAGAAGTAGGTCACTCAAGCAGTAAATTTGGTCTTTGTGATGTCAAACATTTGGATACTTGGGAAAATCCAGGTGTTTGAACGATACAATTTTTCATGAGGTTGTCTGGTGTTGTCTAGATAGACAAAATATGCTCAGGTGTTGTAGGTAATGAGATTTAACTTCCTCGTGCAGTAATCTACTGCTGGTGGTATTCTGCTGCTAAAAATCTCTTTGTTGCACAAAGAGGAATAAATAATGCAGAGCAAATGCTATTTGATTTTTATTTACTTGTGCCAGACACGTGAATGGAAGAGATTTGGGAGGTTGTCCTGGGGGTATTTAGATGTGCCTGTGGCCCAGACCTCCTTCAGAAAGACCATTCTGGAGGCCTGCCACTCAGCTCCTTCCTGCCAAGGAAATTTTTATTCAGTTCCTTTTCATCCTTTCTAATTCTATAATTGCTCCCTGCTCTTCACATAATCTTCATTGTTCCCAAACTCTACTTGACAGAATTGTTCGAGAGAAATGCAAGTTTGTTAACTTTTTATTCTTCAAATAGGAAGTTTTCATTTTAAGGATTACATCTTTTAAGGAAAAAAATAATGTAAACAACTCAATGCAGTTATCTTATGGTGCATGTTGTGGTGTCAACAGAAGAATGATTTTTCCCAAATTAAACAAAATACATCTTTTTTTTTTTTTTTGGTTTGGTTTGGTTTGTTGATGTCATTCTGATTGCCAAGGACTCACTAGTTATACATACTGGAATCTTAGTGTTTCCTTTGTAGTCATGAGAAAGAGAAAATGTCATCAAAAGGAAGTTCACTTTCCAGAAGGAAGTTTGCGATAGTCATGCGACTCTTGTATTTGTGATTATCTGTGGACATTTTCTTCCTTGTTTCATCTGATTGGGCTCTGGATTGGTGAGTGTGTGTATTTCCTCAAATCATGTGCTCACCTCATTTACTATTCTGAAGCTGGACAGAAACACAGGCAAGTTATTCAGACTGATTTTCTTTTCCGTGAGATTATGTTGCGGAACTTGCTCTGAGGGATTAACTGTAAGCAGGCACACAGAAGGTATGCAGCTATGCAAAGGTCATGAGAGGATTTCCAGAGAAAATCTAAATATTTGTTTTGTACCTGGTTAGGTAGTGTTTTGACTGTGTCAAATTCTACATTTCAGTGCCAACTTAGAATGACTTCATGGGATAAACTGTCCCCATCCTTGTTGGCTCCCTCCTCCCACTGGTTGCAGAAGAATCCCTGAAATCAAAAAGGGTGCTCCACCTTGTGTAGCAAGGGCTTCCAGCCACTGGCTGTCATTGCTCAGTGCTAACTGTGTTTTGTCAATGCTCCTTTGGATGCTCCTTTGGATGATTTGCTAGTCCCACACCTGTGAAAACCTTCCAGGCTGACAGAGCTGCTACTTCCTATCACAGACATACATACCAATCTGATTTGGCTCTGCTTTCCTTTTTCCTTGAGATTTTCACTCAATCCTCTTCCAAATCTTTGTACCTTCATGTTATCGACAGGATATTTAGTTCAATGTTTCAGTCAGCTGGCAATGAAGAGGCAACAATCAATTGGCAACTGCAAAAACATTAAGCATTTTCTTTCAGTTATCTTTTATTATGTAGTAATTGAATGGAATTTATGGTTTAGTAGAAAACTAAAAATCTCTGTGTTAAATATAATGACTATTTTAAATATACTGAAATATATTCTCTGAAACATTATCCTTTTACACTATGAAGTCTACTCCTTTCTGGAGACAAGAACATGGAGGGGCCCTAGTCCAGCGGTGGAAACATAGGGCCTGGAAGCTGAGCCCCTGGAGTCCTCATTCCTGGTTGGTCACTTCAGCCTCAGAAACTCATCTTCAGCCTCTTTTGTCCCATATGTAAAAGAGAGATAATCTTTATCTACCTACCTCATAGTGGTGTTGTGAAGATGAATTAAGTTGATAGAAGATGATAAAGTGCTTTGACACTTGGTAACTAGCATCAGCACAAAGGAGGCTTGTGTGCAGCCCTGAAAAGGCTGTGGTGGGGGAGGTGGAGACAGCCTAGCAACACGACAGCAATAAGTCACCAAGCAGAGAGTATGATTATTTATGATCACTTCACAGAAGTGAAACCTTTTCTTCAAAGGTCTATATAGAACTTTTTTTTTAATTATCAGCTTTTTAATGAGAAAAATTAACTCCTTTCATACAAACATTGAGAAGCTTCATATAGAATGGCAATTTTCCTCTTAGCCAAACTGCATTTTACTAAATATTTATTAAATATATCCAGAGGACTGGGCTCCTTCTGATGCCTAAAGAGTTCGCATGCCTGATCCCAAACTGCATTTTCCAGAATGCCTGCATGATACCTGAGTTCAGGACTAATGATTGCCAAGGGGTGTTCTGGAATCCGCTACCCAGAGGGAACATTTTTAATAGATATTATTGAGATTAGATTTTGTTGTTTACGGTGAGATTCTTTTTCATCCCTAAGATGATACATTTCTCCCTTTGCAACCCAATAAAAGAATGTAAAGCCTTATTTCTTCCTGGAACTTCTGAGTTGGTTTATTTTCAGATTATAAATAAATTTTAAATTTTTCAGAGAAGTGTTTACACAAGGGCTTCTATATAGTGATATACAAGTATACTTACATTTGTATAGACCTGAGTATACAATTATAGGACAAAGGATATGGTGGGAAAACAACCATAAGAAACATCCTATACAACTTCCCCCAAAAGTAAATGTTTTTTCTTACTTATTTAGTCCCGATAAGAACTAGCACTAAATAACATGATTTGGGGTTATAAATATTTGTCATTTTTGAGTCATGGAGGCAATATTATAAAGTAGGAATATAACCATGGAACTATAGTAACAATTCAGATAATGTTTTAAAGATGTGACTTCACAGGAAAAAGTTATGTACATAAATATTGTCATTGTGCCCTTAGTTAATAATTATTTTCCTTTGAAAAAAAATGCATGCTCTTAAAAATACGAACTAAGGTTTCAGAAAGTTTATCTTGTTAAGTGGGTTTAAAATCATGTCGTGCCTGGAGCTAACATACTGTACACATTCAACATAATCTCTTCTGGATTCTAAAATTTAGTTGCCAGTGTATAGCTTAAAATTTCAGATTGGTGAAACATTTCTAATGCATGGTATTAAATTTTCTGAAGCATGAATTTAACCTAGGCAATTATCTGATCCATTAAAAAATGTTTATGTTGCCACACCAGATTTAAGGTAAATACCATTTTTTAGACTCAAAATATGAGAATAATGAGTTTAAATTATTTGGATTTCTCTACACTTTTTTCCCAGTCCCAAGCATCAATATTTTTCAAACCAAAAGTGCAGCAGAATATCCTTATTTGTGAAGGGAAATATCCATGTCTTTCTTTTAATTTTGTGCAAGAAAACTGAAGTTAACTGCACTAGATTCAGGGGCATGAAAATAAGAAAAGGTGTGGCAACCTTTTAGGGTGCTTGGCCAGGGGCAGTGGAGAGAACTCATCATTGGGAGGCTTTTCAACAAAGGTACAAAACAGAATCTAAAAGTAGTAGAGCTAGACAACTCTTTGAAGTGATGGAAATGAAATTCTTCACCAAAGAGATGAAAAAACAGGTGGAGACCTGCTATTAGACAGAAACTATACATCTAATTACTGGGAAAAAGGAAATTTGAACCCTCTGTATTTTACCCTTAAGTCTTTCCAGCCCACATGAAACTCTCCAGGGTCTTTCCTGAAAATAGTAGACTTTTTTAGAAAACTAATTTTTAGCAAAGATACATGCAACTATACTACCATGGACCAGTCATTATGTAATTATCATGTACAGGATGCTTCATAAATGCAGTTATCAACTCTTATGGTTACTTTCAATTAATTCTATCGCATAAACATGTGGCAGAAAACACATGGAAAATTCTCTTTTGCTCTGAAGTAATGCCTGCCAATTTATTTATATCTACTCTTATCCCTGGTATGTTATTATTGCCAAACTCCTTTCATATCTAGATGTTATGAGATAACTAAAAAATGTTTTCAGCAAACTATTTACTGAAGGTCTCACCTGAAACTTCTCTTTAGTGAAGGTGGCAGGAGGAGAGGGAACTTGGGTAAGAACCTTGCCTCTATTAAATTGTCTTTTCTTCTCAGTTACTAGACAGCTCAGTAGCCTGGAGAGCAAGATGATGTAAGACATGCAAAATAGGTTTTTCCCATGCTCAGAGTAAGGAGAGCAACCAATGAGCCAAAGGTTACCACACCTTGAAACCAAATAGTACATTGAATTTAGGGCTAAGACAAACAAACAAACAAACAAACATTATAAAGTATGAGCTACATCATCTTTCCTGTTGGTTCTTTCCATGGTTTTTACTGAATTCTTTTTACAGTTTAGATCAGAGGTTTCTAGTAATGATAAGTAATGCCCTTTTATGTTATAGCTTCAATGCAGAAATGGTGAAAACATGAATCACAAACAAAACTACCAGGAATACTGTCTTTGTCTGTAGCGACACCTTACCTAGCAATTTGGAAACAAATACTACTTAATATTCTGATTTCATTAATAACATCTAGTTTTAAAAAAAGGAGCATTTTGCTCAACATTAAACCATTATAAACCTGCTTCAAATGGCAAGGACTTTTGCTACTGACATTTGTTCTTCATTCCACAGTTATTTTAAGTAACTAATTTTCACATCTAACTACCTCAGCTACTGTTCTTTTATTTAGAAACATGAAATCATGCACTTTGTAACCAACAAGTTTTTCATTTAAAATTTCAAAAGGATACTTGGTGCAAAGCAATTTTCAAAAATTTGTATATGATATAAGAAACCCAACCTCAGGAGGTTATTCTTAATTTTGTTTATTTGTTTCTAAGTTCGATTGGGGTAAAATCTCTTTTCCACTTAACACGAAGAAAAGCTGCTCTATATTTGCTTAATTTGCCTTAAACATTTTGTGCTCCTCTCCCTGTTCAATTTTTTTTCGTTTGTTCTAAATCTATCTCTGAAAAGAAAATGTTACAGGTGGCAGATGAACATCAAACAAGAGAATGGACCAATCATTTCTCAGTTCCCTGTTGTCAACTCTGCATGACATACTGATTGTGCAAAATTGCCATTCCTGTGCTTCTCTCTCCCATGACCATTCCAGGTCGGAGAGACTCCACATGTGTGTTTAGGGAACAGTGTAGACATTTCCCCCAGTAGGAGCACAGTGCCTGGACCCGAATGATAACCTTGGCATTTCTTGTGCTTTTACTTTGTAAACATTGTACAAATGTATTTGGAATTTTATTTGAAATGAAGAGTTAAACTAGTTATTAATTTTTTCTCCTTCCTGTAAATATATATATTCAAACTCCATGTATCCAAACATTCCTTTAGCGTTCAGATTATAAGAGTGTCTTTATTGACTGGAGGCCGCTGTCTCAGGCCGCGGTCCCATGTGCTCTAGTTGAAAGCACAGTGTGTGGAGTATTTGATGTACTATAATACCATAGTTATTTTGGTCTGTTAAGTAAGTTGCAATTTGTGATGAAATGAAGTGGAAAGTAGTGCTTCATAATGAACAAATTTCCTTGGTTACATGATTTTTTCTTGTAAAACTTTAAAAAAAGAAAACTTGAAATTTTATATATTTGGATTTTGTAGATTTTTTTTTATTTTATTGCAACACAAGGTACCAAAATCATTAAATAAAGTACACTGTGGTCATTTTAAAGGATGTTTGAGTTCTTGATTCTTTCTAAGTCTAGGAAGAAAGCAGTCATTGTGGATCTAAGATGGGAAGATGGGGGAGACTGCCATATTCTCAGAGTATGTGTCTCAAGATAAAGTGATTTAAACCTGAAAATAAACAGAACTGAGTTCTGCCAAATCTGAAATAAATTTAAAATGAAATTATATTGATTTTCAAGATATGTTTCATTTACTTATTTCTGAAAATTGCTAAAGAATGTTTCTCTAGAACCACTATAAAAGCAAAGAGCTATTTCAGATTGCAGAGGTTTAAAAATCTAAATAATTTGTCTAAACATTAATAAAAGGAAAAACTGTCAATCTACAAAAGTGCTTTTAAAAAAGATAATGTGTCTAAATTCCTGATTTTTCTACAAAAGTAGGGCTTATGCTTTATATAATTGTTTTTCTTAAAATATTCTAATGTTTTTGCTTTAAGGAAATTTTCTTTTCTATACAGTTTGGTAAGAGTTCTATTGGTTTATGAAAGCCTTCCTCTAGGGGGACCGGGGTGGCTTAGTCAGGTGAGCCTCTGACTCTTGGTTGCAGTTCAAATCACAATCTCAGGGCCATGAGATTGAGCCCCATGTGGGGCTCTGCACTCACTGGGGAGTCTGCTTGGGATTTTCTTCCTCTCCCTCCCCCTCTGCTCCTCCACTGCTTACTCTCCCTCTCTAAAAAATAAATAAACCTTTAAAAAGAAATAAAAGTCTTCCTTCATAAAAGGGAACTATAGCATAAGCTCTAACCATATATGTAGAAACTACTATCAATATCAAATAGAACCAGGTAAAACTATTAGAAGGAACAATGAAAAAAAAATTCAAGGATTCACTTGTTTCTTTTCAGAGTAATTTATTAGTTTTCTTTATTACTATAATAGTAATATATGCTAAATGTAAAAATACAAATCCAGCGTTTCGATGTGCTTCTTTCTAGTCTTTTCTGTAAGCATTTATATTTTTTACACTGTGATTTTAACAAGTATTTCTGAAAAATCACAGCCATTTGACATGCATGGTATTGTGGTTGTAAATATGAATAAAACACATAATCTTCTTAAAGAATACAGTCCAGTAGGGAAATAAGTCCAGGTATACAAATTATACATTATTTGGTAATAAAAGTGAAGGTCTGCACAGACTACTCGGGAACATCTAACACAGCTTGCAAGAGGATGGGATGGGGAAGGTGTCACATCAGGGAAGGAGCCTGGGTCCTTGAGTTAGCAGCTGGAGCAGAGTCCCTACCTCACTGTGGCTGAACCAAAATGGAAACAAGCAACATGTAAACTTTTACTGGGTTGAGCTCCTGACATTTGGGGCTGTTTGTTATAGAACTTAGCTTTTTCTGACTTATAAAGGAGCATTCCATGGATCAGCAATGTACAATTAGCTTAATCATGAGTATGATTAGCTCAACTCCTTACCTGAGTTTCAAAAACAAGGAGGGAAAGAAATGGCTATTTGTATTTTTCTATGTCCTCTACAATGAGTGGGTCTTTTTATTATAATCTGAAAACAAGTAAGATTTATATTTAAGGGGAAATTTTCTAAAAATAAAATGCTATATTCCTAAATTTAAAAACTAAATTTGGTGAAAAATGAAATTTGCCTCTGATTAATCTAGAAACATAATTGAACTCAAAACATAGCCACAAATATATTTTATGGAACTTCGCAAAATGATCATAAAGCTTACATGGGAGAATAAAAGCACTAAAATAACCAAGTATTTTGTTTTTAAACAAAAGTAGTGATGGAACTTTGCCCTCGCAACCTAGTAGAAGTTACAATAACAGTGTATGACCAGCAAAAGAATATATTTTAAAGTTCAGAAAAAGAATCTGTACATATTATATAAGTGAATTTAGCATATGATAATGATAATTTTAAATCAGTAGAAAAATGATGGCCCCTTCAATAAATGGTCTTAGAATAACCAATTCACCACTAGGGATATCTCTTACTCTCAAATCAGATCATACAGATTAAATATATCACTCTGAAAAAGTACAACTACAAAATAGTATACTAATATCACCTGAGATGGGAAATATTTTCCAAGTTTCATTAAAGGAAGAGAGAAAAAGATTATAAGCAATAAAGAAGTAAGCTAAGGAGATATATATTTCCATTACTTCCCTTAAAGAAAGAACACAATTGTCCAAAAATCAACTGAAGAAAAAATACTGAACCTACTAGGCTGGAAAAATATCCTAAAATATATATACAAAGATCTTTATAACAGGAAAAATTGGGGGAAAGCCATGGCATAACCTTATAATGAAATACACTATAACAACTGAAAATAAAAAATACTTGTAAAATATCTTTCTTGTTTTAAATAACAATATCAATTGTTAACACCTCATTTTGAAAGTAAAGAACAAAGAAACTAGTGTCTTGGTAAACCATAAATAAAAATGCAGTGAATGCCAAGCAAATAATTGTATAATGAGCAAAGAATACTGGAAGGAGAGAATTGGCTCTAGATAAATATGCAACTACCTGAGAATACTCTTGTCTGACACGCCAGGTGATCAGTGAGTATAAAAACTGGCAACTATGTTAGGTGTGAATTGAATTTATTTGACAGAATTTTAAAAGAAAGATGTAACCGTGTAGGACAGTGACTGAAAGTTTCTTGAAATAATTTGTGCTGAGAGCTGGTTTACAAAAAGTGATTAGGTCTGGAAATACTTTAGGAAAAGTCTGCGTTTTTCAGACAGTCGGGTGCCTGGGTGGCTCAGTCTTTAATCATCTGCCTTTGGCTCAGGTCGTGATCCCAGGGTCCTGGGATAGAGCCCCACTCAGTGGGAAGCCTGCTTCTTCCCCCTCCCACTCCCCCTACTTATGTTCCTTCTCTCTCTCTCTCTCTCTCTCTCTCTCTCTCTCTCTCTCTCTCTCTGTCAAATAAATAAATAATTTTTTTAAATTAAAAATAAAATAAAAAAGATAAGATGAGATGAGATGAGATAAGAAATGGCCACCTTGAGAAGGAATGTGCATGCAGGGAAGCCAGGACCGTTGGAGGAGACTTGCAAAGAAACCACTTGTGGTTATTCAGCAGTGTCAAAATAAAGTAGCACCTACCCTTCACGTAA
This sequence comes from Ailurus styani, assembly GCA_002007465.1. Lineage (NCBI taxonomy): Eukaryota > Metazoa > Chordata > Mammalia > Carnivora > Ailuridae > Ailurus > Ailurus styani. The sequence goes on from LNAC01000771.1 coordinate 659,549, forward strand.
CAGACACCCTCTCTGCCTTTCTTTCTCACAGACAAGTAAAAGACATAAACTCTGGTCCTTCTCCTGAAGATCAGAATCTATCTGTATTCACAACTATCCTTGCCACTATCACAAAAGACACCCCTACATCTTTCCCCAGGGCTTAAACTTCACCCTGTGTTTTATAAACCCATGATTTTTTATTTCATTTATAGGACATCACTCCATCTCTTCTCCCCTGGCTTTCACATCTTTTCTGGGACCATTTTCATTCTGTCTACCATCATGCCAAAATTGCCCAAGACAAAACTAAAACCTCGATTTTTGTCCCTCCTTCCCTTTCTCTCTCTCTTCCTCCTCTTCTTGTCTTCTCCCTGTTCTTTATTCATTCAAAAGCAAAAAATAAGTAAATAAATAAAAGTGTCAATTCCTTCAGAGTAGAGATAACATCATGGTTTGGAAATAAATTCATTAAATTCTTGCAACCTAATTTTCTTCATCTAAGGGATGGTGGTGGTCAACTGTATACAGAAATCAACCAGTTCAGTAATAAGTAAGATGTTACTGCTACTGAATTAAGTCCTAAAAATCTAAATAAGTTGCTTATTCCCAAGTTCAATGGCCTTTTTGCTCTACCTAGGGCTTGATTTTTCTGGCTGCAAAAGTAGGGGTGTGATTGCCCCCACTGAGCCTCTTTCAACCTTTCTGTGTTTCCCCTTTTCTCTCTCTCAGTGGGACTTCTTCTCAAACTGAAATGTGGTGATTCTTGAAGCTCCTTCCTCAGCCCAGCAAGACTATCAAATATTATTTGGTGAGTCCTTCCAGTGGGTGAAACAGGAATGTGCTCTTCTCCTTAATTTGCATCTTAACGATTTGATACTTATTTGGATGAACTGAGTACATCCCCTTTCTTCCAACTCAACTCTTATATTGGAAAGAAACATTCTATGTGTTGATAAAATTATCGTACTGGCATGAACTAGGTCAAGCCTTTACAGAAAACCTATCGTCTAGCTAATCAGTGTTTGACTAAGTAGATTGAGATTTCTACATCCAGATCATAAATGTTGTAAATATTCTTCTAAATTTAAGCAATGTGTAAATATATCTAGCAAGCAATGTGTTCAATTATCTAGATACAATTTGCTTAATTGGAGGGTTCATTAAGAAATTACATTAAACAAAATTATGGTTCTTTGGGTAGAGCACCAACTTTAATGTATTTAAGGCTACATCATCAGACCTAGACATTTGGTACTTCCATCAGCAATTCTTCCTACGTCAGTGGAAATCCAAAACAATTTTCTGAGGAAAACCTTTACCCTGCATGCTAGGTTTCCTTCCTCTGACCTCTGGGGAAGAGAGAGTGACATTATATTCAGGCACAATTTTTTTAATTCATAACAAGTTATCAGTATTAACTCAAGTGCAATTGACTGTTAATGTATGGCTCTCCTTTAAAAAAATGTTGATATATATACTACTGGTGTTCCAAATTTTTATTATAGTATATAACCTTATAGTCTCTGCTACACAATAATTATCTAAAGTTGTAATGAATAATACACATTAAGGATTGCCTGTATGGCATGCAATCTATATCTTTCTTTGTAGCAGAAGTTGCAAATTTCATATCTATGGAGCAGGTAAGTAATGTAAATGGGTGAGGTCTATAGCAAAATAAAAAGCACATTCCTTATCTAAAGACAGAGGTACCAAAGGCTGCCATACAGGAAAGCAGGCTCCATGGTACAAGGTCTTCTAATGGTTCAAGAGAAGCAAAAAACAAAATGTAATATAATGTAATATATAATATAATATAATATAGATTCTTAATTTGAAAATCCTTGATAGTTAATCTTTTAAATAATTCAAATAATTACATTTTCTGAATTCTACATGTTAAAAAAAATGTCTACCAACTCAGATATGGCCTATGGCAACCCTCTGTGATCTTTCTAGATCCAGATTTTATTTTCTATTTTTGTTGAAACCAGACAGCTTGTAAACCTGGATTCCATCATCTTCTCCATGAGTAATCACTTTGAACAAACTATCTTTCCATGTTAGGCCACTGGACTATTTTACATGGCTTTTAAAAAAACATAAGCTCACTTATTAAATTTGTTCTATGGATATCATTAAGAATATTGTTCTCTTATGGTGTGAGGGTTACTGGGGGGTGGGAGGGTAGGGATAGGGTGGTGGCTGGGTTATGGACATTGGGAAGGGTTTGTGCAATGGTGAGTGCTGTGAAAGGTGTAAGTCTGATGATTCACAGACCTGTACCCCTGGGGCAAATAATAATAATAAAAATAATAATAAAACTATTGTTCTCTGTAAAGAACACAGAAGAATTGTCTTTCATATCTCAGTACCAAGGATAGTTATAGCACAATAAAGCACTTCTGTCTTAGTAATATGGTGAATCAAATGTTTCCCACCGTGCAATGGGTCATAGGAAATTCAGAGAAGCCTACCTCTAGCAATATGTAAAGGGGTGTGTGTGTGTGTGTGTGTGTTTGTGTGTGTGTGTACTTTAGACTTTGGGTTTTTTAAAAGCTTACATTGCAGTTCTCTACTGACAAATCCACTCTGAAAATTTCTTATTTTAAGTTTTTTTAATTTTATAGTGTGCCAATATCTTTGAAAACAGCCTCAGATTGGTTAATTTTCAAATTTGAAAGCATAAACATAAGCAAATATGTTAAAAAAAACTAAATAGATTATTAGTGTTAATCCTTAGCCTTGAACTGTCATCCCTGACTACACAGATCACTTTGATTGCTAACCAGACTTCACTCCTCAATCTTTCCCTAAGCACCAAAAATTCAACATGTAAAGAACTAAAGTCATTTAGTTTCTCTCTCTCCATTAAGCACTATTGTAAATGGCACATCAAGCTAAAAACTTCTGTTGTCTTCAACTATTCACACCCTCTTCCCCAATATTCTGACACCCAGTCCTGCTGATTACAGCATTGAAATGTCTCAAATCTATCCCCGCTGCTCTACTTCACATCTTTATCATTTCTCACCTTAAACTATTAAACTGACTCTTGGGCTCCTGGGTGGCTCAGTCAGTTAAGTGTCTGCCTTTGGGTCAGGTCATGATCCCAGGGTCCTGGGATCTAGCCCTACATTGGGCTCCCTGCTCAGTGGGAAGTCTGCTTCTCCCTCTTTTTCTGTCCCTTCCCCCGGCTGGTGCTTGCTCTCTTTCTCTCTCGCTCTCACAAAAATAAATAAAATCTTAAAAAAAAATAAACTGATTCTTACTTCTCACTTGAACTACTAAGTTGACTTTTATTTGAGTTCCCCAGGCTAACTATTCCTCCTCCAAGCCTTCAACCTCGGAGCATTTTTAAAATATCTTGCAGAGGACTTTCAAAAACACATCTAACTGATATGTCTGAGCTTCACCAATCTATGATTATGAAATGAACAAATAAATAAGTAAATAAAAAAAGATGTTGTTTAGATCACTCTTTTTTAAAAACTAAAATGACCATAAATTTTATTTTTGTTTTTTTGTTGTTTTTTTTCAGTGTTTGAAGTTTTTATTTAAATTCTAGTTAGTTGGTTTACACCACTTTCCATCTTCTTATATGATCAAACCCGAATCATGTCAGTCACAAAAGTCTCCAGAAACCCCACAGTTTATGTAGCAGTGTAAAAATTGGCCACGGAGAAGCAAGGCATGGGCAAAGGCAGGGTATATTCATGACAACCCCAGGGGAACAGAATCAAAACTGAGTCAGAGGGACGTATGCCAGCCAGACTGAGAGCAGAGCCTAATCCCACCATCCGTGGGGTGGACTGGGATCACACCGAATTAGTGAGTAGAAGGTTTGAATGGAGGGCCTGCCTGACAGCCCAGAGGGAACTTCATGAGGACTGGTGAGTTAGAGGGAGGGATTGGATTGTCCACCAAGCTCTGGACCATATAGGCAGAGAAAGGGGTGAGGCAAAAAAAAAAAAAAAAAAAAAAGGGCCATGTTGGAGGGCATAACTTGACTCCTTCCCAAGAAATTTACCTAGGACTTCTTCCTTTGGCAGCTTCCCTCTGAGACAGCCATTCCAGTCTTAGAAGAACTGAGACTGTAAGGTGAAGAAATGACTTTTCATTGAGTAAGGGCTTTTGAAATTTCTCTGAGCAAACAGTGTTACTTCTTTGGGAAGCCAGAGGAAAGCATACTGCTTTCCAGCCCTTCCTAGGATCAGGACAAAAGAGTTGGTTGACCAGATGTTCAACCAGGATCTTTTTATTTTCAATTAAACTGAAAGCTATAAACAGTGATTTGGGGCCTCTGGCCTCTATGTAAACAGCCACTAAGTTGGGCCACTCTGAGCTAACACAAGAGTGCTGGAATGACAGGAGTGAAGACCTGTCAAAAATGCCTTCTGTGCCAACCTCACCAGAACCTATAAGAATATTATGAGAAATATAATCAATTCACAGAATCCCCATTCTGGAAATCCATTTGCCCTGCATCATAGAAACATGATATTTTGGTATTCCCCCACATCATTCTTTCCCAGCTATATACTATGTGGTAAGTGGGCAATGATGAGTTTCAGTGAATAGTGTCCCAATAAAGAATGCCCCCCCCAACTTAACCCTATTTCTTCACCTCCCCCAACCTCCTCAGGCCACTTGAGTCTGCTTCTCACAAGGTCCCCACAGACATTATTTTTTAAAGATTTTATTTATTTATTTGACAGAGAGAGAGAGATCACAAGTAGGCAGAGAGGCCGGCAGAGGGAGAAAGTGGAACAGGCTCCCTGCTGAGCAGAGAGCCCATGTGGGGCTTGATCCCAGGACCCTGAGTTCATGACCTGAGCTGAAGGCAGAGGCTTAACCCACTAAGCCACCCAGGCTCCCAATCCCACAGACCTTTTAAGAAGGTCCAGTGGGTCATTGTTTTCCTTTATTTGACCTAAGTGTAATTGTCAGAAATCCATAAATATTCCTTGACTTCTCCTTCTTCCTCACCTCATCCAGCATGCAATTACTAAAGTGAGTCTACCTCCTAAATATCTCTAAATTCTTCCCAGTTCTATCACCCATCCTTACTGTTACAATTTTTTCAGGTACTGGGAATCATTGGCTTTTTCTCTTGTTCCAGTCCAATCCATTTCACGTAGAAACCTGAAAGATCCTTCTAAAATGCCAATATCATCAAGTTTTTTCCATTAAACTTCAGTGGTTTCATCAGTTCCCTTAAAATAACTTCAAACTCCTGTGGCTTAGAAGGCCCTGCACCGTCTATATGCAAGTAATTTTTTCGTGTTCATCTCTCATGACACCCTCTCCTCACTTTGTTCTAGCCACAAAGAAATTATTTCAGTTTCTCAAACAGTTCTTTGCCTTGAACTCTCCCCCCACCCTTTAACCTTTTCCTGCTCCTGACAGCCTTTAATCTCAGCTTTTCTGTACACTCCTTCTAGGAGCTCCTGAATCTCTCACTGCATCCAATTCCTCTGCCTTCAGAACATTTGTCCTTATATTGTCTATTTTCTCATGATTTCCTCCAAAAGCCTATAAGCACAACATCAGGGACCATTTGTATCTTATTGACCATTGCATGCCCAGTGACTCACAGAAGGCTAGATGCATAGAACACAAAGAAACCTCAATGCCAAGGTGCTGATTCATGTTTTTACTTTGTTCGTGTTTGGGGGATGCTAACGTGATCATGAAAGCACAAACAGACTGATCAGCATTTAGATTTGAGCTAATAAGAAACAGAGAGTTTACATGGACTGGATGCTTACCCTACCCAGAAGTTCAGAAAGCTTGGAATTGTAGACTGCTATCAGATATGATCATTATGTATGAGTATTTGTGTCCTCATCAGCTCAGAGTGCTATAATAAAGTAGACTGGATGAGCTTAAACAACAGACATTTATTTCTTACAGTTCTGGGGGCTGGAAAATCCAGTATCAAAGGGCTGACAGATTCCATTCCTAGTGAGGAGCCACCTGTCAACTCATAACCTTCTCTTTGTGGGCTCATATGGCCCTTCCTGAGTCCTAGAGAAAGAGTGAAAGCAAGCTCTGGTCTCTTCTTTCAGGACACTAATCCCATTTTGAGGACCCCACCCTCATGACCTCAACTAGCCCCACTTACCTCTCAAATGCCCATCACATTAGGGGTTAGGGCTTCAACATATGAATTTTGGGAGTGACACAATTCAATTCCAGGAATTTGTAACAGCCCTCCATTCTCAAGTCTGAAATTTCATTCTCTACTCACTGAATATAATTAGATACATAACATTTTTTACAGATTTCTTTGGATTAATACTTCCTTGGGAGCTCTGCTATGATGGGCAGTTGCTAAAAAATGAAAGTCTTATTAATTTCTAAAATAATGAATTCAATTGTTAAACATGTCTTCAACAAGAAAAGAAACTTAGGGCAATTAGAAAGTAAGGAAGTCTTTGCTAAAAGCAGCAACTGATTTAAAAAAAAAAAAAGGCAGGTAAAATAATGCCCTGGAAATGTCGTAACAGGTAAAGGTACTACACTTCAGAGCAGCTGATCCCAAAATGTTTCAAACGGGATTCACATAAATGATTTTTTTCCCCATAGCATATGATATCAGTATCAAGTCAATTTAATGCAGCCACTTTTGGCAAATAGAAGCTTCTATATATTTATAAATTGACTCATAATTTTAAACATAATCAGATAGTCAATGATATTTTGTAAAATATATTCAAGTGGCTTACAGAGGATGAATGCTGATTCTTGCCATTCTCCACGCAAAGCAACACTGGAAGAAGTACCAGTGAGATGGGAGAGCAGGTGTGGCGGCCTGGAAACCCAGTGGGATTCTGTGGTTTGTTGTGGCCTTCATGTGTGCTGCTGATTTCCAGTGAGAAAATATGCAGAGAAGAGTTTTGGAAAGAAACCCTCACATGATCTCTATCAAAATAAAGCACCTGTCTGCTTTCTACCTGTCGTACCAAATTTCCTCATTTTGAGCATGGCCAAACCTGGCTTGCTGCTGCATAAACCCAACCTAGAATTCTGTGCCTTTTACACCTGAGTTTCTCCAGGCACCACACCACCTGGTAGGATGAGGGGTATTCTAGGCAAGTTGAAGGTAGGGGTGGGGCAGGGCAAAGAGGACAGCACAAAATAATCAGTATCTGGTTCAACCTTGTCTCTCTCCCTTCCTCCCTCATCCTAAGTCCCCACTGCCAACTCTACTTCATTGATATGTATTAGAGGCTGAGTTGGGTCCTTCTAAAATTCATGTATACATTTATTATTATTATTATTATTATTATTATTATTATTTATTTTCAGGGGTAGAATTTAGTGATTCATCAGTTACATATAACACACAGTGGTCATTACTTCAAGTAATGCCCACTCTTAATGCCCATCACCCAGTTACCCCATCACCCCCCCAACCTCCCCTCCAGCAACCTTCAATTTGTTTCTTATATTTAAGAGTCTCTTATGGTTTTCCTCCCTCTCTATTTTCTTCCTATTTTATTTTTCCTTTCCTTCTCCTATGTTCATATGCTTTGTTTCTTCAATTCCACATATGAGTGAAAGCATATGGTACTTGTCTTTCTCTATTTTATTTCACTTAGCCTTATACTTTCTAGTTCCGTCCATGTCATTGCAAATGGCAAGATTTTGTTCTTTTTGATGGCTGAGTAATATTCCATTGCATATATATACTATCTCTTCTTTATCCATTCATCAATCAGTGAACATCTGGGCTCTTTCCATATTTTGGCTATTATGGACATTGCTGCTATAAATATTGGGATACATATGCGCCTTCCTCTAGGAATGTGATAAACCCATTGTTAAACCATTGGTATCCTGAAACTGACCCTGGTGGGAGCATTAATGCCACATAAATGGGCATAACACTACATCAGGGCACTTTTTCCCTGACAGCCCATTGTAAGACATTTACAAGCATAGACCTGCCCTGACACACTTCATATGCTTCCACAGCTGTTAGAACTCCAAGTAGCAGATGAATAATCATCTACCAAAATTCTCTCTGCTTTTCTCCACTCCAAAAAATCTCTGCCTTTATTTATCCAGCCATTCTTGGGATTCTACCCTAATCTTTAATCTTTGTCTCTTTCTTACTCTTTCTCCCCTACATATAAGCATATTTAAGCCTCCCCCCCAAAAAAAAGTCCTTGAACATGTCAATTCCCTCAAGAAAAAGAAAGGGGAAACATATTAAATATATCCTGCAGACTTTAAAAACAAAACAAGCAAGAACACCAATGAGTATTTAGAGGCCTCAGTGATGTTTTAATATATATTACTGAGTCACCCCAAAAAAATCCTTTCTAAGCTCTGATGAGGGAATGTAAGACTTCAAAATACATAAAAAGAATATTTTTCTATTTTAAATGGCCAGAGGCAAATCAGTAGAAAAAGAATATTTTGTTAGTGATTTATAAGGTACAGGCCTCAAATGTTTCATAAATGCATTCCGGTTTTTTTGTATTTTATTTATTATTTGACAGAGAGAGACACAGTGAGAGAGGGAACACCAGCAGGAAGAGTGGGAGAGGGAGAAGCAGGCCTCCTGCTGAGTAGGGATCCTGATGTAGGGCTTGATCTCAGGACCCTGGGATCATGACCTGAGCCGAAGGCAGATGCTTAAGGACTGAGCCCCCTGGCGCCCCTGCATTACAGTTTTTAAATTACAATAGTTTTCTTCACCCATTCGAAATATTTTACATAGTTTCCATTAACATATAGAAAATATAAAATGAATAGAAATAGTCTTCTTTCTTTTCCAGTGATCTACTCATTCCCAATCAGAGGTAACTAATTATAACAATTTCTCATAAATTGTACTAAATGTTGTCTGTGCTTATATAAGCCTATTTACAAACATCCTTTATTTATACAAATAGAATCATACTATATACTGTTCTGCAACTTGTGTTTTAACGCAATAACATATTTTACTGACATCTTCCCAATGTCAATACATAGTGGAAATCTCGTATTTTTTTAAAAAGCTGAATACCGTATTCCACTATGTGAATATATCATAATTCATTTGATCCATTGTTATGATGGATAATGAATTGTTTCAAATTTTTTGCTGCTAAAAATAGTATTGCAATATTTATCCTTAAATATTTGCACTTGTGTGAGCATTGCCTAGATATTTAATGGTTAAATTTTAAATGTGGGAAGACAGTCCAGATCAGAAGTTTTCTGAAAATGTATCAGTTTGTAATCTCATAAGAAGAGTAACAGAATACCTTTAGCCAGACATTCTCACCAATCCTGGGCATTATCTTTTCATCTTTGCCAATATGGAAAACATAATGGTGTTTTTTTTTTAATCAAGCTAAATGATGACCTCTGAAATGGTACTTTAAATACTCACTGTCAGAAACAAGGTAAAGCTATCCTCTCTCACTACTCCTTTTCAACATCATATTGGAAGTCCTAGATAATGCAATAAGATAAGAAAAGAAAAGAAAAGAAAAGAAAAAGTATTCTGACTGAGAAGTGTCTTAGTTTGGGCTACTATAACAGAACACCACAAACTGAGTATTCTGGCTTATAAAAATACAAAAATTTATTTCTCACCATTCTGGAGGCTGGAAGTCCAAGATCAGGGTCCCAGAGGATCAGGTTCTGGTGAGAATCCTCTTCCCACTGGCAGACTGCTGTCTTTTTGTATTCTCATATGGCTGAAAGAGAGCTAGAGAGTTCTTTGGGGTCTCTTGTCTAAGGACAGTGATCTCATTCATTAGGACTCCATCTACATGACTTAATTACTTCCCCTAAGTTTCACATCCTAATACCACTATCTGGTGGAGAGAAGGGTAATGGTTATGATTTCAACATGTGAATTGGGGGGGCACACATGTTCAGTCCATAACAGGAAAGAAAAATAAAACTTTTTGTTCACAAATGACATGTTCATCAATGTAGAAAATCTGAAAGAATGATCAAAAACCTCCTGGAACTAATAAGTAACTATAGCAACGACTCAGGATACAAAGTTAATAAACAAAAGTAAATCATTTTTCATACATGTTCACAATGAACAAGGGAAATATGAAATGAAAAATACAATACCATTTACATTAGCACTCAAAAAAAAATACTGTTTGTAACATCATGCCCTGAGATGAACCTTGCCATTAATGTTTTACGCTTTATAAACTGATCCAGTTACTGTCACAGGGAAGTTTCAAGTTAAATTGAGGTTAAAAGTATTTTTTTTCTTTACAAAGAAAAAGCATCAAGAGACTGACCCTAGTATCTGTCAGCCAAAATCCACTGAACGTTTTCACACCTCAAAGTATTACCTGCTTTTTGTGTGTGTGCAAAGGACTAGCAAAAATAATGAGCCATTATATGTGTGTATAAGACAAAGCAAGAAACGTGCCCTCTTAGACACAGAAAAGGAAAACTGCCTCTGACTCCCTCTGCAGTTGGGACATGCCTTTAAAATAATTTCCTAGGAAACTGATTTATGCTCTTTTGGCTACATCTACAACTGGTGCAATGGAACCAAAACAGAACAATTTTTCCAGCCACAAGTCACCATGACAACTGCACAATTACACTACTCAGTCCTTCAAAGCTTCTCCTCTTTTCCTCCAGACGCCTCCTAGAAAATGTCAGTAATTTAATAACAGCTGGACTGAGCTATAACTTCAGATCCAAAACCTATTTCTTTCAATCCTAACAAGAAAGAGGAAAAAGAAGAAAGGAAAGGAAAGGAAAGGAAAGGAAAGGAAAGGAAAGGAAAGGAAAGGAAAGGAAAGGAGGAAGAAAGAGAGAGGGAGAGGGAGGGAGGGAGGGAGGGAGA
>LNAC01000771.1:670694-708306 GCA_002007465.1 Ailurus styani
GAGGAGAGGAGAGGAGAGGAGAGGGGAGGGAAAGGAAGGGGAGGGGAGAGAAAGAAAGACAAGTATAAGCACTCCACCTGTCTTTGGTGCCTCTGCTATGGACTTAGGACACATTTTAAATAGTTTTCATAAAATTTACCAGTTTACAGAATTTTCTTCTCCAAGTAAGCCTCAGCCCCAAGACTTGTTCTTGGCTTAAACTACATATTTATTGAATGGACAAATGAAAGGATAGATGGAAAGATGAATAGTAATCTATACATCTGAGAGTCCTCCCAAACATAATTTTAGAGGAACTCTAAATGTAAGCTTTACAGTTTTTAAGAGAGAGTTTGACTTGCAGAAGTTTCCTCAGGCAAAGGACATTTGCACTTTGTTAGGTCATAGCAGGTGGGCACCCTGCTGTAAACTTTGTACTTTCAAAAAATTAATTGTAAGAATTAATTCAGAAGTAAAATAGGCCCTAGGAAAGAGAGTCATACTAACTAAATGTAGGAAAATAAAATTAGAGTAGAAAAATGAAATCATCTCACAGTGACTTCCTAAAATAACTAGGTTGGTTCTACCCCTTCTTCCAATGCTCTCCTGCTAACAGAGAGATGACCTCGGGCAGGACTCCGGGCTGTGCAATTGCCTTGCCAAGAATGGTTCAAGGGGACACAGGGGACCAAAGCTGGAGTAATCAGACTGTCTCTAAACATAATTCAAACTGGGACTTTCTCCTTTGATCCTGGCTGTTAACCGGTGAGTCAGTAAGGTCCTGGCAGTTGTGCTCTAAGAAGAAACTGGAAGTTCATAAACACGCAGAAAAGTGAGCTGGAGAGAATTTGTCAGTGTTGTCTCCACCTGCGGTAAATTTCAAAAATACCACAGCTCTTCCCTGTGAAATGAGCCCAGGACCCGCTATAATACAAAATTAAATTACGGGGGCTCTTGTTCAAAAGCATGAAAAACGTGTCTTTAAAAATATTAAAAATACAGTGCATTTTCCTTTCTTCCACGGTCTCATTTTGGATCCGTCACGCTATTTTTTATTTGATGGTTAATGTCGCACTCCCCTGGGTTGTGTGGGAAGTACGGAGATCCAGGAAAGCCAGCCCTGACCATCAAGACTACTGAGCCAGAACTCAGGTCCGGGGTCACACCCCCATCTCACTGCAAACAAACTCAGATCTCCCAATCCCACTGTAAAAGGGAGACCCTCAAAGGGCAACTTCCGCGCCAGGACACGCGGAGTATCGGAGAGGTGGCGACAAGCTCACCTCCAACCCGAGCCGCACAGCGCCGCCAGCCGAGAGCGGACGGACAGCGCCGGCCACGCCCCAAGGCCACGTGAGCCCAACCCAGCTCCTCCCACTTCCCCATCCCCGCCCGCCTGCGGCTGAGGCCCCGGAGGTGTCTTGGCAGGGAAGGAGGTGTCAGATGAAATACTGCACACCCAGTGAAATTTGGATTTCAGATCATTCCGCATTATGTTTCATGCAATATTTGAGACATACCTACATTTAAAAATGATTCATTATTTTCCGAAATTCAGATATAACTGGGCATCCTGTTTTGTTTTTTGTTTTGTTTATTTTCACTAAATTTGGCAATCCCAGACCTGGGCACCAGAGACCAGAGAAGGTGACGGTGGGGAACACATCCTGGGAAGGTAGAGATGCCCGTGAGCCAAAACTCCACGCGTCTCGCCCAGGCTCCATTGCCCCCATCAGATTTCATTAACAAACCACAAATTTAAAGTTAAAATTATTAAGAATATCAAGGGCATAGCTCTCTTGAGTGTAGGACCTGCACCAGTCCTGGGTCACACACGCATAAAGCCTCCAGAAGGAGCCCATATGAGCTCTTTCTACCTAAGTTAGTCTGAGTTGATTTCTGCCACTTGCTCACAAGAGGATTCTGATCAATATACCACGATTCATATTTGGAAACTAAAAAGCCAAAATTATGCATTTACAATAGCAATGCAACTGGTAAGATATATAGTTTCATGATAAATTTTGATTCTCTGCTCTAGGGAAAAATATTTCTTCCTAAGTCACCTAGAAATGTACTATACTCAAGAAATATTGAAAAATTCTTCCTCATCCTTATTTCTTTTCCAATCTCCATGCAGGATATCACCCTCCTGTCTCAACAATAATAAATGTCATCATTAATTAGACTAAATTTATTAAATTATATTCATATTACCTCCTGGAGAATTTTTTCATATGATTTAAAAGGCTTTTTTCCTAGTCTCATCAGCAAAAAATTATCTCTGAAGGTGATTTTCCTATTTTTATTTTGCCAGAAAATCCTGAGAGTACACCCTATTTGTGGTTTATATCACTCTTGCACAAACTATAGATTCTGCTAAAATTTCAACTATAAGGAATTTTCAACTGGAAAGCTTGCCTCCCCTGTAGTTCATTCCTTCTGGGAAACTTCCATGAATCAAAAAGGAAAATACTGGGCTGAAGTCGTTTATCAACACAAACATATAATGTGAAGTGGTAAATTCTGCAATAAGCCAAGGGAGATTTTTCCCAGTTCACTATCCAAGGGAATGGCATTATTGACTATTTAATAATTGTCCTTTCATTGCTTATCTCCATTCTTAAGATGTATTTCCAGACAGTTGAAATCAATATATCTCCTTCAGATTTATAAGGGAGTTCAGTATTGCTGACCCTGGGCCTTATTGGCCACATAATAATGATGGAAGAGAGAGAGGGCAAGTGGAGAGGAGGGAAGAACTTTCCAGTCTTTTGATTTAATTCTCCAGAGCCTACTGATGGATATCAAAGTAATAAAAAAATAATGCCATAAGTTCACAAAATTAATAAACCATCTCCAACAAATTCGATAGCTCTATTTTTAAGATTAACAGAATTTGTGAATAACAGGAAAACAACAGATGTTCTCATTTGGAAATTCATTCGTGTATCAAATATAACAACTTTTTAAAAATTTACTTGCAAAATGATGATGAAACCATCAATCATAGAAAGATACTAAAATGGCCATGACTGTGACACCAAAACAATAGGATGACTCATTAATTTGAGAAAAAAACTATTGTGTTTTTTTTATTACATTCTGGAACATTCTTCAGGTTTTTATCAGGGAATGTTCACATCATCCACTCATCATCTTTGGCAAATGATCATTGGTGTGCATCAACCTTGTGTTCCTCTTCCCACCTGGCTAGACAGCCTCATCAACTGACTAACATTTTCCCTTGTTTTTCAGCTGTATTCCACTTCGGGATGGTTAACATGGAGTTGAGCAAATCCAGCTTTCTTTAAAAGGAGAGAAAATCCATGTCTTAATCAGCTCTGGCTGCTATAACAAAATACCCGACTGGTCGGCCTGAGTGACGGATATTTATTTCTCAGTTTCAGAGACTGGGAAGTCCAAGATGGAGGTGCTGACTTCCTAGGTTCCTAATGAGAGCCCTCTGCTGGTTTGCAACAATTGCCTTCTTGTCCCTTCAGGTGAGAAAGAGCGCTCTCTTCCTCTTCCTATAAGGACACTAATTCCATCATGAAGCTCTACCCTCAGGACCACATCTAAACCGAATTACCTCCCAAAGGCCCCACCTCCTAAACCATCACATTGAAGGTTAAGGTGTTGACATATGAATTTTGAGCGGACCAGATAGAGGATTCCATTCATTACAACCAAAGCAATTTGCTGGAACAGGACAGTAAATAAAATGTTCAAGCATAAATCACAGTGTAGGGGAAATAAATAATTTTTAAAGAAAGAATTTAAAAATTGATCAACCTAATATGTAGTTCATTAAGATAAATATATTATATTAGAAAATACTAATCATTATCTAGAATTGGAAGGTTATCTAATAGAAAACCAATCACATGCATAAGAAGCAAAGACAGAGGCTTTAGGCACATTATAAATCCTTTCTTCCAAAAACGTTTCTAAAATATTGTTGATTGGATATTCTCCTTTCATTTCGAATTCCAATGACTTTATAACATAATCCCATATAGTTTAGTGATGGTTTCATTAGAAACCACTCCAATTTGAAGAAAATAATATCAAAAGAAGTCCCTGGAAATGCAAATCTAAATGTGAAGAAGAAATTATTTAAACTAAACAATAGTTCTTAGAGCTATATGAGCAGCAATAAAGTGGAATATGTGCAAGACACAAGGTTTCCCTGATGACACAGGCTTTGAGGCACCTGGAAAAGCACTTATAAAAATAATTTCTCCAAAATCATTCAGTGAATTTCAGCCATCATTCTAATGCATATCTTCTTTGCCACTTGGATCTTGAAAATCTTATGCATTATCCAAACCATCACCTTCAAAAGATGATTGGGCATAAAATCTTGAGCATAAAATCTATTTTATTCTTCAATAAAAACTGAAATAAAACCTAAAAATTATCATTGTGTTGTTTTCCATACCAAAATAACTGTCTTCTCCTTCATAAGAGTGGGAATTGTGTCTCTTTCCAATTTTATCTGTATTTTATGACCACTTACAAGAAAGGCACAGAATACTTAGGTAGACAAGTACTTAATCAGCCCAGGTCAGTACATATAAGCTTTTAAGTTACATTATTCTTAATTCATGTTTCATCTTTTTGTACTTAATAAATAGGGAACCCTGTTCTTGGCTTGGAGCTTTCACTAAGATTCTAAAAATAAGCTATTTTAATTTTTTTCCTTAAGATTAAAACTGTTTTAATCAAGTATACCAAAATGCTTCATGCTCAGTCCCCACTTTAATACAACATGTATTCTCAAGGCCTGTATCTTTCATTCTAAGAATCCTTAATACCAGTCAATATGTGACAAACTGAGAGGGAAGGGAAGGCAAGGGGATGGGGGAAGAAGGCAGTTCTATTTGTCATTAATTTCATCTTCATTAAAACCCTAAAGGGAAGATATTATTATAACCATTTGCAAATGGTTATAATTGGTTATAATGGTGAAACAAAGACCCATAGAAGTTTAGCAAGTTGGCCAAGACCAGGCAGATAAGAAGCACCAGAACCTAAGTTCACATCCAGGGTTGACTTATTCTAAAACATATCTTCAGTCTGCTCTACTTTGCTTTTTCCCAACCACAAGTCATTGGTCAGGTTTGGAGAGTTGATTGTATCACCTAATCCATATGACATTGATTTGTATGGGGGAGGAGGGATGTAATACTTGATAAAGAGGGAAATCTCTCTTTTTTGTTGGGAGCCCATTGCGGAACCAAATGACCATCCAAGAACTGTTTGATGAGTGAGATGGCTTTTGATAGGGGGAATTGGTAAAGTGCTATGGGACTTTGTCTGCCCTAGGACTTGATTCTCCTATAACCTGATCTGAGCTCCCTCAATTAATGCTAAAGACTTATTGCCCCAAACTTCTTACTGAGATCTTTGTACAAGGAGTGTCCATCCCAGGGACTGCTAGGTCTAAGAAAAACTTGCTTACAGGACAGTCTAGTGGGACATGTTTGTGTCACATAATAGTCTACATGGTCACATTCTACTGGGGCAAGAGGACCTCTTCCTGTAATGCTCCAGGCACTGTGCCTTTTGGTAGTGATATGGCATTGAACCAAACCCATATGGTTTCTACTTCAGGCATTCACAGTTTAATAGAACATAGAGACAATAGGCACCAAATGCTAAAAAAAAAAAAAATGCATGACAGAGAAATCTAACCTGAAGTGACCTGGTCTAAGTGGATGAGCTAGGTCAGTCTGTGGTGTGTGACGCCCCCCCCCCAACAAACCCCACCTCTCAGTGTTTATGGTCTTGTGAAATACCCACTATTCACTTGACTTTGGGGCCCAGCCATGTGACTACTTTGGCCGATGAGATACCACTGTGATGCAGAGACAGTTGCACACACCGGAGTTTGTATTCTTGGGACTCTTTCTCAGATACTTAGAACTCTGGGGTAGAGAGAAGAGCTCAGCCATGACTAGTTGTAAATTTCCTACCAACTCTGGCAAGTGGGGACCAAGCCAAATTTTTGTGACTCAGAAAAACTAAAAAATATTAATTTCCTTCATCCCAGCATTGTGAAAAAATTTATATTTGCCATACTTAACAATCCACTTCCACTTACCAAAAAATGTCTAACTCCACATTCTAAGTTGACTGAATCTACAATCTGTGTCTTTTGTAACCAAAATAGTCTGAATAAAATACACTACTTTGTGAAAATGTCAAAGTGCCCCCACTGATCCTGTAATGACATCAACAATTCGACCAAGAGTTCTATATTATTTCAGGAGTAAGACTTCTATTTAGCACCTGTTTTCCAACAGCAACTAGAACACTCCTATCAAAGATACAGAAAGCCTAATGGAAGGAAGGGATACAGACAAGGAAATATATATATACACATTTTACACTTAACAGTATGTCTCAATTCCAGTGCTTTTCTGGTCCTTGAAGAAAAACTAAACTTACTGTATTCATACGTTTCCATTTTCCTAGGCTTTGGTCTGTGAGCTTACTTCAGGGAAAAGTAACAGGGACTATATATATATATGGTATAACCCCATAACAAACTTACAAATGAATTACAGGTATACATAATTCCTATAGCTATCATAACAAGTTACCTCAAACCTGGAGCCTTCAAACAATACAAATTTCATCTCTTACAGTTCTGGAGGTCAAAAGCCTGGAATGAGTCTCACAAGGCTAAAGACAAGGTGTGGTCAGTGCTGGTTCATTTTGGAGGCTCCAGAACTGAACCTATGCTTTGTGTCTTCAGGCTTCTAATGGCTGTCCACCCTCCTCGGGTCATGGCCTTGGGGGCATCAGACCAACCTTTGGTCCCATCATCATATCTCCTACTGCTTACTCTCGTCTCCTGCCTTCCTCTTATAAAGACCCTGGTGATAACACTTGGTCCATTAGGATAATCCCAGATGATCTCCCTATCTCAAAATCCTTAACTTAATCACATCTGAAAAGTCCCTATTGCCTTATTAGATGAAATATTCATCGGTGCCAGGCATTCGAATATGGCCATCCTTAGGTGGCCATTATTCAGTATACCAGTGTTCCCAAGAGTCTTTCCCTACCCACTCTAACATAGACACCACGGAAAAAAGCATATCATTATTACATGTTACCCAGGCTCCACAAGCATAGGAACATAAAACCAGCTTAAGGATTTCTCACCATTGACAAATTATCTGACATGTATTTACATAATGAAAATTTTATACAAATATATTGCACCTTTATCCCCAAGCTCAGCTATTCAAACAATTTCAAAGACTTGCTTTTTAAATCAAAATAATGGTGCCCTGCTTAGTCAGTAGAGCATGTGACTCTTAATCTCAGGTTTCTGAGTTCAAGTCCTATGCTGGGTGTAGAGATTACTTAAAATTAAAATCTTTTTTAAAAGGTTAAGAAAGATGTGGGAGACATAGAATGCAGATATCCATCAAACCTAGAATTAGAAGGGAACTCAAAGATCATCTGAGTTACACAGACAGGAAAATAAGCATTGGTCAACAATGACTCAAGATGGTAAAGATATTTCAAAGCCCTTGAGTCCTTTGAATAGGTCAACTCTACCTGAAATATCCTGGTAGCTGTCATATTAGATACTTTTGCACTTTACAGAAACAGAATAGTCAAGAGAGGTTAGGCCTAAATAGGATTTTGTCCTGTTCTTTACCACAATGATTTTTGTCATCCATGACTTCTCCAAATAGGTGAAAACATTCCCCTGAATACTTTTCATTATTATGGGCAGCAATTTCATTTCCATTATGATGAATATTTGCTCAGCTACCTTATCTTATTGGAAAAAATTATGACTGCTGAGAATTCAGGAAAACAAACATTTATTAAGGGTTTCTTCGCTACAAGTCTCCACGCCTAGACAGGCACAATAGGGAATATGAAGATGAATGAGAACCCTCCAGAGGCTCAGAGTCTTGCAGAAAAGACAAGCTCACACACAAGCAAATCTTAGGCAAGGTGTGTGCTCTGACTTGTAGGGTAATACAGATACTCACAAAGGCTACAGAAAGACTGGGGAGGAAGGAATTAATGATGACTTGGGAATCTGAGATGTGCCATTGAAAGTGCTGTGTTTGGGCAAAACCTTAGGGGTAAGAAATATCTTTAAAAAATTAGTACAATCTTAACAGCTGGAAAAGATACAGCTTTGGTGGGTTCACTAAGGTTTTAAACTGCAAAAAAAGCAGTTTACTTTTAATGGCATTGACATTCTTAAGTTATCATCCGATACAGTTCTTATTTAAAGACCAGGATAATAGCTTCCCTTAAAAAAAATCTCCTTGCTTAATTGCTAATAATGTACTTGGTAATAGGCTTTGGTTGATTTAAAATAGTGGTTTTCTTTCTTTTCTTTTTTTTCCCCCCCTTAGAAGGTTTGTTTAAACAAAATTCTATTCAAATGCCAAAACCTCCATATGAAACAGCAGAGTCCCTTCCCTGGCTCCTTCCTCACCCTCTCCCCACTGTAGCTTCCAAAGAAACTCCTCCCAGCACAGTTTAAAAACCACAAATATAAATAAAAACTTACTGCACAGCTATCTGCTTAGTGACAAACATTAGCATTGCCTTAGATGTAGATAGAAACATTCCCCAGAGCTCACACCCTAATGTGTTTCTAAAAACAGCATGTGTCACAGAAGGTGGCACACGGATGGTGTCACTTGTCTCAGCGAAAAGGAATTCTTCCTTGACAGTGCATCTTACATTATGAGGTGTTCTTACTTTGTTTGTGGAACTGGACTTTGAAACAATTAGGGTCACAGAGGCCTTTCCCCAAACCCAAATTTGTCTTCTAGGGTTGGCCTGCTGTCGCCTATCAGGACAGTGCTTCCCTCTGAGACTGTCCCATCAGAAGGAAGGACCTAGTTGGTTCTGATGGTGGAATTATTGAAAAGTTCCAGTGAATATGGAAAGGACATGTAGCCAATGGCTGCCTTTATAAGGAAGTGGGTATTAAGTATCTCCCAAAGAGGCACCAAAAGAATTTCAAGAAGCTTAAGCCTGGTTATTGCCTACAAAAATACTCACCTTGGGAAAACAAATACCAGGGTTGCTTCCTCAGGCATTTAGGCAAGTGAGGAGAGGCCTGAGATAAGGTAAACCAGTCCCTTTCAGCTGCCCAGAGCTCCACAAGAGCCCTCTGTACCATTGTCCAAAACAGTGGAGCTCTAAGTAACAGTTCATACCTCCTCTTCTTCCTCTAAAAATGTCTTATTTCAGTGGCCAAGAATTGAAAGTGCATGTATGTCCCTTTGGTTAATATTTCTGACATGTTCATTTCTACCAGATCTTCCCTCAATGTAATGAGCACAAGTGGCCCAATCCCCACTCCTGATTCCATCCTCGCCTCTCATCCCTGCCTCCAAATAAGAAGTAGCTCTCTTTCTTTCTTCCTTTTCCTTCTTTTCCTTCCTTTTCCTATCCTTCCTTTTCGGTCTCATTTCCTTTAGCCACTTCCAGAATCTTCTCCATTGAATTACTCTGTTTTGCATCTCTGATCTGTCGTTTATCTATACAAGACTTTTTAAGTCTGTCTTCTTTTTTAAAAAATTCCTTTTGACCTTAACTCCCTCCATTCTGGTTTCCCTGCCCAAAGTGGCACTCTTGCCCTAGCCAATCGTCCTTTCTCCAACATAAAGAGAGAAAGTTGTTCCTTTTTGTTTTGTTTTTCACTTTTTCCTCCAATGTGTTTCTGAGCCTTGGAAGTCAGATTGTCACCCACGTGATTACCCTGTTCCCAAATGTTACCAATGAACCCTCCAGTCTTCAGACACACTTGTTTCATGGTCCTTGAGTTGTGCATGAGTTGGCACTGCTCATGTCTTCCTCTTCTCCCTTGGATGTGGAGAAGCTCCAGATTCATATCTTTTATGTCTGAGAAACTGTTCCTTATGTTTAGCTTCCTATTTTCTTTGTAGAGCCTGAATGCAGGTATTTCTCAGATCTCTGTCCCTGGTCATTCATCTTAAAAATTAGCCCATCCAAATCATGACTTGACTATCTCCATCACAAAGATGCCTCTTATTTCAAGATTTTTCTATTATATGGGAGATAAAGTGGAACCAAAAACTGACTTAGCAAAGAAGGGGATATATTGGCTTTTGTAACTGAACATACTCCAGGTACAGTCTGATCCAAGATTTATTTATTTTTTTTAAAGATTTTATTTATTTATTTGACAGAGAGGGAGAGATTACAAGTAGGCAGAGAGGCAGGCAGAGAGAGAGGAGGAAGCAGGCTCCCCGCTGAGCAGGGAGCCTGATGCGGGCCTCGATCCCAGGACCCTGATATCATGACCTGAGCCGAAAGCAGAGGCTTTAACCCACTGAGCCACCCAGGCGCCCTGATCCAAGATTTAAAAAGATCTTCAGGGGCGCCTGGGTGGCTCAGTCAGTTAAGCATCTGCCTTTGGCTCAGCTCATTATCCCAGGGTACTGGGATCGAGTCCCACATCAGGCTCCCTGCTCAGTGAGGAGCCTGTTTCTCTCTCTCCATCTGCTGCTCTCCCTGCTTGTGCTCTCTCACTCTCTCTGTCAAATAAATAAGTAAAATCTTTTTTAAAAAAAAAATCTCCAGAACTGGTTTCTCTGCATGTATCTTAGATCCATCTTACTACTATTTGCAGCATTCTAGGATGTTCTCCCCTTGCAGTTGCTAAATAATGATCATACCACACAGCTCATGGTTCCAGAATAAGCCAAGGAATAGTATCCCAACGCTTCCAAATACACTATTTCTCCTTGGTTCTGATTAGATCATGTGCTATGAATCAGTACCAGTCAGGCTTGGGAATGAGGGGAGGAATTGGAGGGTTATCTTCCTTGTTGAATGGTCACTTATGCTTAGATTTGACCTCGTAGTTCCCCACTACTTTATCAACTCTCCAGTTCTGTTAAGGTATTATTTTTAAAATATTTTAAATATTTGAATATTAATTTATAATTAATTAAATTAAATTTTAATATTAATTAAATATTTAAATAATAATTTTAAGTGTTGGCTATTTTAAATATTTAAATGTTGAATGCAGTATAATTTATTATCAATATAAGAAGGATTAGTCTGAATAACCTACCCTACCATTACTGGAAATGAAATATCACTTAGAGCTCTTATCAATTTACAATTTGTTTTATAATTATTGATTCCTAGTCCGCATTTGCCATTATAGACTAATTTGAAGGCAGGGCTTGTATTCTCTTGAACTTTGCATTTCTTATAGTACTTGAAATAAGATATTGTACATGTTAGGTCTGCAATAACAGGGTTTTTTTTTAAAGATTTTATTTATTTATTTGACAGAAGAGACAGCATGACAGGGAACACAAGCAGGGGGAGTGGGAGAGGGAGAAGCAGGCTTCCCGTTGAGCAGGGAGCCCAATGCAGGGCTCCATCCCAGGACCCTGGGATCGTGACCTGAGCTGAACGCAAATGCTTAACGACTGAGCCACCCAGGCACGCCTGCAATAACAGTTTTAATAAAGAATTAACTAGTTTGACCTTTGCTCTAATTAGTTTAGACCTACTATTCTAGTTTAGGCAACATGAGGAAATTTTCAGATTCTCAACAGCAACGGAAAAGTAAACAATGCCAAATATATATCACAGTTCAGACATTGATTGAAACTAGCCAACCTCTCCATAAGATAGAGAACTTTGCCTCTTGGATAAAATGTAACTGACAAATTCCACAAAGAGAAGGCAGGGGTCCTGTTTATCGATTGTGGGGGAAAAGAAAAACAGCTTTGGGAAGTGACCACCTCTTTCCACCAAAAACCTTTCAAGGCACCCCCTGTGCCATGAAGGGTACTTCCTCCAGGCCAGGTCTCCCTCCCTCTTGGTAGACTCCTATGCATCTGCTAGGGCTGCCATAATAAAGAACCACAACATGTGGCTTAAACAGCAAAACTGTATTGTCTCACAGTTCTGGAGGCTAGAAGTCCCAAATCCAAGTATTAGCAGTGTTGCCCCTTTCCAAGTGCTGTGAGGGAGAGATTTTGTTCCCTGTGTCTTCCCAGGTGGTCTTTGCTGGCAACTTCTGGCAGCCCATGGTGTGAAAAGCATTACTCCCTTCTCTGTGTTCATCTTCAACTGGCTTTCTCCTCTTGTATGCATGTCTGTCCCCAAATTTCCCCTTCTTATCAGGACACTGGTCATGTTGGGTTAGGCTTCATCTCATCTAAACCAATTTTATCTCCAATCACCCTATTTCCAAAAAGGGTCACCTCCCAAGATACTGAAGTATATTAGTCTGAGTTCTTCAAAGAAAGAGAATTAATAAGATAAATAGAGATAAAGATATAGATATATATTTCTATGTGTATATATAGGTGGAAATGGACATTCAGTGTGAGCCACAAAGGTCCTCTCACAGTGTTCTCTACAATCACCCAAAGCAGAGCTCCAGATCCAAATACAGGAGGAACCCAAAGTCTAGAAGACAATGATTTCACCTCCTAGACTCACATAACTAGGAAGGAGGTATATTCTGCAGAAGACTGACTGTTGTGTCCATCAAACAGAAAGCCAATCAGTAACTCACTTTCTGTTTTGGGTGTGGCTTTGGTTTGAAATGTGTGTGTCAGTTATGACAGGGTCTGAGTATCCTCAGTAAGATGATTCATGGCCTCCAGACTTACATAATAGAAAGGACATCTGCTGAACCAGAAGGCAGCGACGTCACAGAACCCAGTAGGGTCTCCTCTGGTGGCCTTATTTCTGATGCTTCCCCACTGGGTGCACCATGAAAGCATAAGGGCCGCCACAAGCTGGCTCTATCAACCTTATTCTCTGCTAGTCGTGCTCTTCTGCTACTCCCCCATCGTTGACTAGACCCTGCACTGTGACAACACCCGTGCCTTTCCCAGGTGGTTCGCTCCCTGGAAGCCTCCCATTTTTCTCCTGATATCTCTGCTCTGCCTGACTGGACATTCCAGATTCACCCTTAAGGACAATCTTTCAAATTCCAATCAGGTAGATACTTCCCCAGTCCTCCCATGCAGAATCTGTTCTTCCCTCAAATTCCAAATAATATAATTGCATGTGGCTCTATCTCAACAGGTAGCCCGTGGACACTCAACGATATTTGAATAGACTGGACAATGAGGCAAGGCTTAGCCATTCTTGTCAAACATGTCATTCTGCACAGGTTTCAGGGGGTAGATTCCAAGGTCTCGTTCTGGTCTTCGCAACCCTAAGTGGAATTGCAGTCTAACCTCAAGGCCATACATCAAGGTCAGATGACTAGTATACTTCAGGGTTTTATCCCAGGATCTTGCCCATTTTTGTAAACCTATCTTGGTCTTATGCAGAGATCTAATCTACCTATCATTATTTTATCATCAAAGGCACCATCTTAATAACGTCATAAATCTCTCTTATTTTCTGTAGAAGTTTCTACACAGGCAGGTATTTGTTTGCACTTCAAATCCTTTTTAGAAAGAAGTGTGCTGGCATTTCTCACTAATCAGCTGCAATTGTGTTGAAGTATTCACTCACTATATTTACAAGTTTGCAGCTGCAGTAAAACCTGCATGCTTTGGGATTTTTCAGATTGCTTCCCATACTTAATTATTGTGCAAGATATAAAAGCTGCACCTGGTTTTAGAATTGTAAATATCTTCATGAATGTGATTTTAGGAACAAGGGAAAAATATATTTGGGCTTAATGGAAGTACCTAGAGATGATATCATTACCTTAGATAAAACTGTCCTTAGGAGAAGGATCATAATTTCTCTAAGGTTAAAAGATAATAAAGTTCTCTGTGCCAGGGGAAGTGTTTCTGTACCACTTTCCATTACTATCTTCCCATAAAGACAAGTATGGACAGAGAGCTGAAAAGGGAGGTCAGATTCCCAGATTTTAGGGTCTCCACCAGCATCAAGCAGGAGTTGCGTGATTTAGACATTCTGGGTCTAAATTTCTGGGTCAGAAATTTTTTATAAACAAATTAGAAATTTGACACAACAATCCTTATGGTCCTGTATAGGGTCTGTTTGGAGGCATTTGAATCTCATTCAGAGAACTGGAAGCCAACTAATGAAAGCAAAGAAGGATAGATAACTAATTTTTCTAGACTTCAAAAATTAAAATGGAGACATATGTTACTTGTACTTATACCCTGCTTTATTTTAGAAATTTCATTATTAATGAGGAAATTAAACATCTATTCCTCAGTCATTGACAGCTTTCCCATAGCACAGGCTTACATTTTCTTTTGCAATATTGCAATTAACCAGCAAAGTTGAGAAGAGAAGTGGAGGGTTTAAAACTTGAATGCATTTGCAAATGTATTTTCTCATTTATTCCCTGAGAGCTTTGGAAATTTATGGCTGAAAAAGACCCTACTTTTATTTTAGCATTATAAAATTTCCTGTTGTTGCATAAATTTGTATGCGTTTTTCATCTTGTTTCAATTTTAAGTGTTAAGTGAAGGTGAAATTCTGGATCTCCCTTTAGATGGGAAAGGCCTTGACTCCTTCTTCAGGGCTTTCACATTGTGTTGTAGGGGCTCATGCAGCTGACAGCAACCATGAAAATTTTATAATAGCAGGGTCCGGGCAGGTCATTTTTCCTGTGGAAGATCTGAAGAAGCGAAAACAGCTATTTTTGTCACTGATGTGTCAAAGTTACAATTAAGAAGGGTTTTGACAGGATGACCAGGAATGAGGGTGAGTCTACAGCTTTCCTTTCAAGAAAATCATTCCTCAATAGATATTCAACTTTCCTTTGGTTGTTTTATTGAACTTCCTTGGGAGATTTTCTCCAGATTATTGGACTATTACAGGACCATTTCCATTTCTTATGCTAATAGGCTATAGGAAACTTCTATAGAATGAAGGTATAGTCAAGTATCCTTAGTGATAATTTTGGAATTAAAATTACTTATTCATGCACCCTTGATCTCAAATGTAATTAGTTATGGATGATCTAAGATTAGGTGTTTGACGAAAATATCTTATGTGTTTTGAAGATTTCCTGTACATTTTTATGCCTCCTCACGCAGTCTCAGTGACACGGCTGTGTTTATACACTCCTTGGATGACAAAGACCCTGACCTTCTTATCTACAGTGAAGAAGAACTAAATGCACTGGAAAAAGTCATGGTGAATGAACAAAAAAAAACTATCCTTTGTAGAAAAATATCTTTACACCGCACAAATTGCTCGGGGGAAGATTCTTAATATTATAATAATGCACTTACAGAATATGTTCTGAGAAGGACTCTGAGCACTGAACAACATTCTCAGCAAGTTCTTGGAGGCCAGATTGTCTATGTCAAAACCTGGCTCCACCATTTATCTGCTGTGCAAACTTGGGCAAGTTACTTAACATCTCTGTGTCATTCTTTCATCATCAGTTAATGAAGATATTGATAATCCTGACCTAACAGGGTGTTATGGGCTGAATTGTGTTTCCCAAAAATTCATATGTTGAAGTCCTAATCCCCCATACCTCAAAATGAGACTGTACTTAGAGGTAGGATCTTTAAAATGAGGCCATTAAGGTGGACCCTAATCCAATATATCTGGTGTTCTTATATAAGAAGAGGAAATTTGGACACACTGAGGAACATGGGAGATGAGCACACAGAGAAAAAACCGTGTGAAGACACAGCAAGAAGGCCAAAATCTGTAGGTCAAGGAAGAATCTTCAGAAGAAACCAGCCCTGCCAACACCTTGATCTTGAACCTGACCTTTAGGACTATGAGAATATAAATCTCTGTTATATAAGTCACCTTGTCCCCACTATTTTGTTATGATAGTCCTAGCAAACTAATATACACATTTATCATGAAGATGAATAAAGTCTCATGGGTTTCACTAGTACTATTTAGTATGTAGGATTTGTTATTTTACTTTCCACCTATATGTTCTAAATCTGTCATGAACATGGAGTAAAAATCCACAGATTAAATTATTCTACTCCATCAATACTCAAGTACACTTCTGTAAGCATGTATCATGTCTGAGTCTCAGGTTCCATATCTGTAAAATGGGGGACTGCATTTTGTGATTTCTAAGAAAATGTTCATCAGAGTGATTTAAAAATGGATTCAGGGGATGCCTGGGTGGCTCAGTCAGTTAAACATCTGCCTTCAGTTCAGGTCTTGGGATCGAGCCCTGCGTTGGGCTCCCTGCTCCCAACAGGAAGTCTACTTCTCCCTCTCCCTCTCCCTCTGCCACCGCCACCCCCACTTTTGCTCTCTCTGTCTCTGTCTCAAATAAATAGATAAAATCTTCTTTAAAAAATAAAAACAAATAAATAAAAATAAAAATGGATTCAGGTTTGACGAAAGAAGCTACCCTAAGGAGTCTGGTTTAACAAGCAGTTAGGTCTGGCCTGGGAAGAAAAGCAGAAAGAATGATTGTCCTCATGGCTCACCAGCTGAGGGAGAGGCCTCTAGCACCCTTCTGCAAGCCCCAGTGCAATCTGGATCTGAGATAAACAAAGATGAGAGGTTGCACATTCCACTGAGCTGAAAGAAGGATGAAAACAAAAGCATAAAATTAACGGTTGAGCAGAGTGAATAACATTGTATTTAAAAATCCCTGAATGATATCAAATATCAAAAAAGAACCTTAACCAAAAGGGAAAAAAAAGGGAGTTGAAAATTAATTTAAGTGCCATAGCTAGGATTTTAGGAAAAGAAGGACATAGAATGAGACAAGAGAATGTGGAAACAGACGGCAAAAATAGAACATTTTATAAATAGCCACATGCAACTCACAGTTAATATCCAATATACTTAACTCTGGCCACATATCTCAACTTCTTCCCAAAATAAGATATATTATTGGAAGATGGGACATAAAAAAAATTGGCTCAAATGAAGAAAAGCTGTTTGCATTTGGTTTACATTTTAGCACATTTTAAACCTCCCTTCACATAAATAGAAAATAATTAACACAGAGATATATCACCCAAGTAATAAGCATGAAATGCAGAGATTAAAATTTTTTATTCAAATTTAACCCTGGAAGATAAATACAAGCTCTGAGCTGCACACGCAGTTATTCTTCATCAATTTCAATTTCTGCTCTTAAGCTTCTGAAAATACCATTCCATTTTTTTTCTGTAAAGTGAGCATGCATTTGGGAGACCTTGCTCCCCAAGCAAGCTCTCAGAGCGGTCCAGTTGCAAACTTCTGCTCCATCACTGTAGAGAAAAATACAAAGTTATCTCTAGACCTAGCCGTCATTGACTAGGTAGATGATTACTCCAGAGAAATTACATTCTCCTCCCTCACAGCCCAAAGCATAATTTCTGCTAAGCAAAAATGAAGCCAAGCTTCAGCTCTCTCCAGATGGTTTAGGATATTTTATCAATGGGAAAAAATAAAAAGCAGAGGTAAAGATCTGTACGGTTCTTATAAAGTGTATGAGTTACTAATTCGAGTTAAGAAAAAAAAATTCTAGAATACCATTTTCACACTTCCACCTTTGCTAACTTACTAACTAGGCTTTCAATGAAGAAGAAATCCAGCAGTTTTCAGATCCGGCACATTTTCTTTAATATGTACCTTTTGTGGGCAATTTAAAGGGGAGGGATTAGAAAGAACTGAAGTCCTCCCCATTTTGATTTTAAAAACAAAAACCCTGTGCTAATGATTCTAGAGAGGGTGCAGTAGAAAGAGGATTTGACTGACAGACGGCAGATGGGGGCTCTCCTGATTTTTCCACCAATGAATTGTATGATCTTAGCCAAGGCACTGAAATGCCAAAAATTAACACCTTCTCATCTGCCAAGTGAGAAGATAATCTCTAGAAACCCTTCCAACTCTCATGTTCTTGATTCTCCAGAACTGTGGTTTGGTCTCTTCTTCCGGTCCCCTTCCTTGGTTAACTCCCTTGCATTCTGCACCTGACAGAACAGACACAGAATCTCTTCTACCTACAAGCAGATTACAGCTTAAAGGCAGTTCGTGAATATCCAGAAGTTCAAAGCAAAACTGTCAGTGTATTTAATATGTACATGTGTGTGTCATCTGTGTAGAGTTAAGTTCTAAGGAAGAACTACAGAGGGGCACAGGGGTGGCTCAGTGGGTTAACAGTCTGCCTTGTCTCAGGTCAGAATCTCAGGGTCCTAAGATCCAGCTGTACATTGGGCTCCCTGCTCAGCAGGGAGTCTTCTTCTTCTCCCTCTGCCTCTCTCTCTCTGTGTTCTCTCTCTCTCTCTTTCTCTTTGTCTCTCTCTCAAATAAATAAATAAAATCTCTTAAAAATGACCCCAAAAAAAGGGAAAACTACAGAAGAAACATGCAAAAATCTGAGGAAAATTCTTCTAAAAGCAAGAACAATAGGGCAA
This sequence comes from Ailurus styani, assembly GCA_002007465.1. Taxonomy (NCBI): domain Eukaryota; kingdom Metazoa; phylum Chordata; class Mammalia; order Carnivora; family Ailuridae; genus Ailurus; species Ailurus styani. The sequence goes on from LNAC01000771.1 coordinate 689,015, forward strand.
TCTAGCCCTCCAAAGAGTTGCATGTGTTACAAAGCTGTAAATATTAACAGAACAGCAATGGTGCATGAACAGATAGGGAGACTGGAAAGGAAGAGAGAGTCCAGAAATAAATCCATTTACAGATAATTTTTTATTTAGGAATGAGGGTGGTTTTGTCTATTATTGGGACAAGATGGACATCTGCATCAAAAGTAGCTATTAGGGAAAAAATAAGTTAGATCTCTAATTCCCTCTTTATACCAAAATAAATTCCAGATGTCTGAAAGATTTCAACATTTAAAAAAAACAAAACATTTATAAGAGAGTCAGAGGAAACCCTGGGAAGCTATTTCATTATCCCAAAGTGGGAACAACCTCTTCTAATAAAGACTCAAAATCCAGAAGCCATTTAAAAGGGGAAGAAGTTCTTCAAAATAATTAATTAATTAACTAATTAATTAAAGGGTGAGAAAGGATTCTACTGCATTAAGTGATTTTCAATTGTAAATGTTGGGGGGAAAAAACACATAACAGTAAAAAAAAAAAACTATGACTGGTATCCAGAAGTAAGAGGAAAAACAAACTCGTCTTGTAGAAGAGTTGCAGCTTATGGAACTTAGCTCAAGACAGACCCAGGGCTCTGCTCTGTTTGAGCAAGTATCTGAACCTCAGGCTTCTCATCTATAAAGGGGGGAAGACAAGGTATCCTCTTCAGAGGTTGCTGTTGGAATTACATGCAATCATACATGACACAGAATGTTCATGACTGTGTGGAGGGACTAGCAGGAGTTCAGTGCCCACAGACTGTCTTTGCTGTACCTGCCAATATCAAAATGCATTGCAAGGAGAGGTGATCTGGGCATGAAGAAAATCACACCTAGCTTGGAAATCAAGAAAGGCTCTTGAGCACAAATCAAGGGATTGACAATTGGAGAAGAAAACCACAGGGCACAGGCAGGAGCAGGCGCACCAGAGAGAGCATAGCATCTCCAAACAGGTGCCACAGGGCACAATGTAAGCCCCAGGGGGTTAGCTGTTGGGACAGACCTCCATGTCCAGCAGTCAGCACGCCATCAGCATGTCTCCACTTGTAAGTGGGAATTCTTTGCCCTGGTGGTCTATATTTGGTTTTTAAATTGTACAAATCTGGAGGCTCATAGAATTAAAATCAATGCCAACAAGATGCCAGCTACGCAATTAGGTTTCTCTGATCCGAGGATATTAGGGTTGGGATAATAAAGAATGATCACTACCATTTATTTAGCACCTACTCTTTGCCAGGCACTATACATGGCATTTCATATCTATGTTCAGCCAAATATTTACAAAGAACTGTTTTAGCCTATTGGCACCACAGTTGCTGGGGATAGTTGTCCCTGACACCACCCCTGACTTTACAGTGCTCACCATTCAGTGGAGTATGTGGACCGCTAAACGTGCAGCTCTGATACAGGTGACATGTATCCAGAGGACACATTCCCCATACCTGGGCTCAGCAAACACTTTCAAGAGGAGGTGCTCTGTGCAAGAGGAGGTGTTGAAGGAGGAGGAAAACAAGAAGGGCAATCAAACAACCTCAGCACAGGGGGTAAAGGAGGTCCAAGAAGTCAGAGATCTTCAGTCTGGCCAGAGCAGAGCGTTCAGGGTAAGGCTAGGAGAAATGAGGGCACAGAGAATATGAAGTCCTGCAAAGTCTCCAACTCCATTTCAAGAGAAGTGAGAAGTACCTAAAACATAGTAAAAATGCATATTCAAAATTGTATTTTTGAAAGACCTCTCTGGCTGCAAAGTAGACCATGAGTAGGGGGGAGGGGCAGGAGTAGTCCTGAGGTTGGAGAGAAGCCACTATCACTGAGAGAGGTAGGGACAGGATGAGGAATGGTGTTTGTGTCAAAGAGGAACGAGTTAAGGTGAGGCCCCAGCCTCTGTCTTGAGCAATTTAAGTGGCTGTTGACATAGAAAACATCAGACTGGCAAGTTTCAGTTAATCCTCATAATAACATTGTGAGGTAGAAATCATTATTCCCATTTTACTCATGACATAACTGAGGCTCAAAGGGGTTAAGCTGAAAGTTCCAGATCACACAGCAGACAGTCAAGGCAGAGGCCACAGAGTTAACATTCTTACTTTGCTATGCTGGAAAGATGGTTCCTGGCCCCATGACTCAACCTCTTCCTCCTACTCCGGGGTACTGGAAGGCTCTGGGAAGGCATATCGCTTTTCCACAGTCACACTGAATTACTGGAAAGCAGACCCTCCCAGTGACACCACAATATTCCTTCAATACCATTTACCACTGGTGATTACTTCTGTAACCCAAGTTGAATGGGGCAGCTGTGGGCGTCCTGGAACATCAGGGGTGCTTGCTGGGAGGGGTGGTAGGTATGGGTGTAGCTTGGGGGCTACCAAGATTCCCAAGCATGCTAATCTCCAGGGTCCCTCACATGCAGACGTTCAAACCTTCAAGGAGACATACTGAGAATCTCTCTATTAAATGCCAGATGCTGATTCTAATCTCCTTCCAGGCTCTACCTGACCTTGCTTCTTTGTTCCACCATGCTTACCACAGGTGGGAGGTGCTTTCTTCCAGGTGACAGACAGTCTCTCCTGGGCTATGAGGGGACCAATGTGTGTTCCTCCAGAAGGAGGAGTGAGGTATAAGAACTATAAGCTCAGAACTAAGAGTAGGTGCAAATCCTGGCTTTCCACCCCTGACTCCATGGCCTTAGGCAAGTTCTGAAGATGGAGCCATATTTTATAGGGATTTATAGCGCCTTCCACATGGCAGACATTTAACAAATGGTGGCTATTATATTTATTAATCTATACTATGTGTATTATATATTAATATACATTTCAATACTGCAAATATTATTTCCACTCATATCATTTTATATTATTACATGTATTATGATTTGTGTTAATTCTGCTGGAACTGGCAGCTTTTAAAGGGAAAAGGTAGTCACAAAGGGCCTGATGGCTGTGAGTGCAAGGAAAGCAGTAGGATCCTAGGATCCTGCCCAGGTGGTGGTGGGTGGGGAGACTGAGTTCCTATGCCAGCGTGTCTAAGGGTCCTCCGGGTCCTTCCACGACCTCTTCAGCATCCATCTCCACCTCCCAGGCCGATTTTCTTCCCAATTCCACGCTTTGTCCAGTCACTCCACTGTTAAACTCCCTCTCTCTACTGAAACTGTGTTCTGGAATTATAGACATCCTGTTCTGGTCCGCCACACCTTTCCGAGCCCCAGCAGTTTACACAGTGGACAACACAGACACCCTCGGGGGGCAGTTGCATGACTACAACAGGTTCCTTCACTCTCTGGGTCTCTGTTTTCTCATGGGGCTGGTACAGACCTCACAAGACAGTGCTTTGCATGCAACGCAGAACTGACATCCTTCTGCACACAGGAGGCGTGTTCAGCAAATATTAACTAGTTTTATTAAAGTATCCAATCTCCTCTGACAGGTTTATACTTCAGCACAACGGAAGACAGAGAGGTTTTATTATGCATTTTAAAACTGAAAATAACTCGTTAGTGCTATTATTTTTCTACCACGTGAAGTATAGGAGCTTTAGCTCCATCCACCTTCACTTCACAGTAACTGGAACTTTCCGTGTCTCAGGAAGTGGGCTCAGCGGAGCCTCCACTCCACTGCCTGCAGCAGAGTGAGGGGGCCTGGCAGTCGGAGGCCAGGGTCTTCAAGCACTCTGTTCCTAGCTTACAGATCTTAACCAGCTTATTTAACTTTCCTGGGTCTCAGGTGACGCAATCTTTTAAGGGGAGAGTGTGAAGAAAGACAGCCCTAAGAGTCTCTCTTAAGCTATGAAGACATGGCTGTAAGGATATGCAAGGCCATACAGCCTTAGCACACAATGTGGGCTTGTAAATGCTTACTGAAGAAACAAACAAATCTCAGTGTATGGATTTAAAACAAGGAGACACAGGGGTTGAAATGATTTGGCCAAGATCAAGGACCTCTTCAGTAACAAGGCCAGGATGAAAATCCATCATTCCATATTTACTTCCATATTTAGCCCTGTCTCTAACGAACTCACTAATTCTTTGCTCTAAAACCCACAGTCAGAAGAAAATGGAAACAAGACAATGAATTTCTCTTAGCATCAATTGCTTTGTTATCTCTAAGCCCTGTTGAGTTCTGTTTCCATAGCTCCTAGAGAACATTGACTTTTTGATCTGAAGTAAATCTTAATTCTCTCTGTCCCCTTTCTAAAACAAATGCAAAGTAACCATTCCATTGCTCTAGTGTTTTTTTATAATCTGAAATGAGCCCTTGAAAACCAATTTGGTGAAGACATGCTATCTTTTATCTGTATTGTGTTCAGTGATTTGAAAACTCCTTACTGAGACAGTTTTTGCAATATTCATTTTTTATTTCTTTGAGCTCTGTGCCTGATAATTTTCATAACTGTCTTAGGCTCCCTTCTTCCCAGTTCTTCTGTATTTTGTAAGCATCCCATGTGTGTCCTGAGTTGTTCTTCGTTTCCCTTCTCGACCAAATGGGTTTCTACAGTTCCTTTATACCATCATTATAAACACTACTAGTTTTATTTCTATAGTTGCGGTCTCTCTACCTCCTTTTTTTTTAAGATTTTATTTATTTATTTGACACAGAGAGAGAGATCACAAGTAGGCAGAGAGGCAGGCAGAGAGAGAGGAGGAAGCAGGCTCCCCGCTGAGAAGGGAGCCTGATTGGGCCTCGATCCCAAGACCCTGAGATCATGACCTGAGCCGAAGGCAGAGGCTTTAACCCACTGAGCCACCCAGGTGCCCCTCTCTACCTCCTTTTATGTTTAGACAGATGTGATTTCGCTTTGCTGCCTTGAAATGATGAAAGGCCCAGGATAAGATATTTCCCCAATGAGACAACTTACTTTTTTTCTGAGGTTAGTTTGGAAATCCATGAACCATGTCCATGAACAATGAGAGGGAAATTGAATTAAGCAGTTCCACTATTTGGGCCATCCCCTCACGCCCCCTTCTTCGTATTTATTCTCATCTCCAAGAGCTCAAAATGGGTATTTATTGATTATGGAAACTAAATTATTTTTCTTATACCAGATTCTTTTTCATTCAATTATTTGGTTGTGAATCTTCAGGGTCTCTCCTGAAATAAGCGGATAGTAAAGTCCACATAGCTATAACTGCATAACACAGTGGACCAGGGCTTCCCTCCCCATCCACCACCTGGACACCCTCCCAGGACCAAATGCTGCAAGAACTGGGCCATAGCCAGCTTTTCTGGAGTTCGGCTGGAGGCCAACAACCTCTCTGGGAGACCATCTGGAAAGGAGTCAATTTGTCAAGAGTGATCCCTGGTTTTTCAAGATGAGGACAAACAAGAGGCCTGGCAAGTTTCGTTTGAAGCAAAGGCATATAAATAGCTTAGCATGTATTGAGATTGGTAGCCTGTGGCATAGCCAAGTATGGCATGTTGGACATCCGGTATGAAGCTGAGGACAGAGATGTGGGTGGGACATACAGGTATACTAATTGATGCTGATACAGAAGATACTTGCAACTGGAGATGAAACACTCAGAGAGAGAGAGAGAGAAGAACTGTGAGGGCACCCTGAGGACCCACCAGTATTTCTTGAAGCAATGAGTAACCCCGTGGAAAACAAAAAGGAACAATCTGAGAAATAGGGCCAAAATCAGAAGAATGTAATATCACAGAGGAAAAATAGAAGAGAGTGAATTAAGAAAGCAAGAATTGCTAAGAATGTGAAACGTTGCAGAGAGGTAAAGTAAGGTAAGGATTGAGAAGTATCTGCTGAATTTGTATTGAAATGTCATCTATAGGGCGCCTGGGTGGCTCAGTGGGTTAAACCCCCTGCCTTCGGCTCAGGTCATGATCTCAGGGTCCTGGGATCGAGGCCCGCATCAGGCTCTCTGCTCGGCAGGGGGCCTGCTTCCTCCTCTCTCTCTGCCTGCCTCTCTGCCTACTTGTAATCTCTCTCTCTCTCTGTCATATAAATAAATAAAATCTTAAAAAAAAAAAAAGAAATGTCATCTATATACCATCAAATTATCCTCTCAAAACTTGCAATTCAGGGATTTTTACTATAGTCACAAGGTTATGCAAACATCACCACAGTGTAATTCCAGAACATTTTCAACAGTCCCAAAAGAAATCTTATCCGTTAGCAGTTCCCATGGCCTCCTCCCCACAGTCCCTGGCAACCACTTCTTTCTCTATGGATTTGCCTATTTGAGATGTTTCATATAAATAGACTCATAAAATATGTGTCTTCCTTTGTTCCTTCAGCATATATTCAGGATTCATCCATGTCGTAGTGTTTATCACTATTTCATTCTTTTTTATGGCTGAATAATATTCCATTTTACACCAATTGATGTTTACAGCAAGACTGTTCCCTTGCTCTCCAAAAAGATGTCAACCCTTCGCCCCACTGGGAGGTAGAAAAAAGATAAGTAAGCAAGATTTTTCTTCTTCCCTAGATTTCTAGGGAAGCTCCCTATGACGAGGAGCTCTGTTCTCTACTGCCTATTAAGGTGGGGTCCACAAGGCAGTGTTTATCACCAATCACATCAGAAGTGCACAGAGGTCAAAGGCCACAAGAGGAGTCAGAGACTTCTGAAGGTATATATCAGATGTACCCTTATATTGTTTATGTTTTTCATATTGTTTAAACATTATCTTCTTGATAGAATTTTAAGTTCCTTTTAATTCAAGGTTGTTATGAATAAAACTGCTATTAAAATGCAAATACAAGTCTTTTCATGGATATATTTTTCATTTCCCTTGAATAAATATCTAGTGGCATAATTGTTGGATCATAGATAGTGGTACCCTTAATTTTGTAAGAAATTGGCCCAAGGTTTTCCAAAGTAGTTGCTTGATTATATCCTTGTATAGGAAACTGTGAAAGTTCTAAATGCTCTGCATCTTCATCAACACTTGATATTGTCAGTTTTTTCATTTTAGTGAAGTGGTATCTTGTTGGAGTTTTAATTTGCATTTCCCTGGAAACTAGTGATGTTAAGCATACTTTTGTTGCTTATTGGACATTTGCAGTCTTCATTTAGGAAAAAAAACTTATCGTTTCAAGACTTTCACCCATTTGTTAGAAGAATTATCTTACTATTGAGTTCTACAAGACATTTGTCAGATATATATATTATGAATATTTCCCCCCAATCTGTGGCTTGCTTTTTCATTGTCTTCACAGTGTCCTTGAAGAGCAGAAATTTTGAATTTTGATAGACTCCAATTTGAATTCTTTCCTATTAGTGCTGGTCTTTTGTGTCTAAGAAATATTTGTCTACTCCAAGGTCATGAAGATTTTTTTATTTTTTTCCCCTTGTTAGCCTCTACTTTTATGGTGAATACATCCCAAATTAAATTTTATATATAGTGTGAGGTATGGGTTGCAGTGCATTTTTTTATCAAGTTAAACCAGCTCCAATTACGGAAATATTATCTTTTTCCAAATTTGAGTTACTTGGGGACCATGTTGAAAAATCAGTTGGCCATATATATGTGAATCTATTTCAAGACTCTATTCTACACGTGTACCCAATACCTCACTGTCTTGAAGTAAGTTTTGTTTTGTTTCACTTGAAGTAAGTTTTGAAACCAGGTAGTTCAGGTTCTACAACTGTTTTCCTTTTTCAAAATTAGTTTGCATTTCCATATAGATTTTAGAATCAGACTATGGATTTCTACTCACCAAAACCCTCCAAAGAAATCTTATTGGAATTTTTTTAATTAGGAATGTTGAATCTATGAATCAATTTGGAGAGATGTGATATCTTATCAATATTGAGGTTTCCAAAATATGAACATAGTATATATCCTCATTTACACAAACCCCTTTAAATTACTCCCAACAGTATTTTATAATTTCAGCATAGTAGTCTTACACATGCAGTGTACATTAAATTTTGAAAATGTTCAATACCATTATAAAAGATCAAAATGCTTGTAATTTGTCAAATATTGGCAAAAACTTTTAAGATGTTTTAAGTATAGTTAACTCAGTAAGCAAAATCTTTGTTAGAAAAGACACTTCATGAAATCTTAAGATTTATAAAATGTGTTAGGTAAAGCATGTATGTGCTAAAGATAGGTAAAAAGGATGGAAAGAGCAAAAAATACCTAATGTTCATGCAGCACCTGAATACTAAATATTCATAATACACTAAATACACTGGAGGTGCTAAATATTCATCATATATTAAAAATGTATGAAGCATATATAGTAGTAAATATATAAGAAGCTCAAAATATTCAGGAAACACTAAATATTTATGAGAACTCAATATTCAAAAGGCCTTAATTCACCACCCATCAGTGACATCCATGCTGGCCTCAAGAAAAACAAAACCTATGGCTGTTTGACAAACTAATAGCAAACTATACCTATGGCCAGGTTTTACTATGACTACCTTTCTCCCATTGAGCAAGGACTTGTCACTCGCCCAGGATAACTTTTGTCTGAGTCCTCTGGCTCAAACCTCATTTCCTGTCCTTATAACCACACCATCAGTGAGGAAGGCTGATGAAGCAGAGGGACAGGACAAGTGAACATAACATGGCCCAGAATAGGGACCTTCCACCAGCCTGCACATTCTCCAAAGTGTGTTAAAATACCCTTGTCTTTTTTCTTGCATCATGTTGTTAATTGATTTTATAAACCATGTGATTTGTGGGATTTTTTTCTTTTTTTTTTATTGAGAATTTTTTAGAGCAGTTTCAGGTTTATGACAAAATTGAGGGAGAGATACAAAGATTTCCCATATTCCCCCCACCCCTACACCTTCATAGTCTCCTCCACAAGGTGGTACATTTGTTAAAACTGATGAATCTACATTGACACATCATAATCACCTGAAGCCCAGTAACACTGTGATTCTCTTTTGGTGTACATTTCATGGGTGTGGACAAATGTATAATGACATGTATCCATCATTATGGTATCATACAGTATTTTCACTACACTAGAAACCTTCTGTGTGTCAATTATTCATCCCTTCTGAACAAACTCCTCACAACCACTGATTTTTTTTTTTTACTGTCTCCATAGTTTTGGCTTTGTCAGAATATCATATACTTGGGATCATACAGTTTGTATCCTTTTTCAGATTGTTTGATTTTTCAGTCTCTTCAGTTTCTTTTTTCTTAAGATTTTATTTATTTATTTGACACAGAGAGAGAGAGATCACAAGTAGGCAGAGAGGCAGGAAGAGAGAGAGGAGGAAACAGGCTCCCCGCTGAGCAGGGAGCCCGATGCAGGGCTCGACCCCAGGACCCTGAGATCATGACCTGAGCCGAAAGCAGAGGCTTTAACCCACTGAGCCACCCAGGCGCCCCAGTCTCTTCAGCTTCTTACTTGTCATTAGGACACAGGGGCACCTTCCCAGCTCCTTATATGCAGAACTGGAAACCAGAAGTCCCAGATTTTGTAAGTTGAGCTTTAATTTAATGTTTTAACCTAGCCTATGAGCCCTATTGTTCTGTTACCTTCGGGATAGCCTGAAGATAATTTCCCAAATGGAAATACATCTTTTGCTCATTTATTCCAAGTATTTGCTGATTTCCAGTGCTATTGTAAACTCAGTTTATTATTTCATTTTTCATTTATTTAGTGCTAGTATATAGAAATGTATCTAATTTTTGTATACTGATTTGCATATTGATAATTCTGTATATATTCTATGACCTTATTAAATTCATTTGTTAATTTTGAAAGGTTTTTCTTATCTTGGTAGATTCCTTATGATATTCTATATATGCAATCATGTCATCTGTAAATAAAGATAGTTTAACTTTTTGCTTTCCAATCTATGTGCCTTTTTTTCTTGCCTTATTTCATTTGCTATAAAATAGTGTTAAATCAAAATAATGAGAGTAGCCTTGCCTTACTCCCTGTCTTAGAGGGAAATTGTTCAATATGTCACCACTAAGATATTAATAATATCAAGTGGAGAAATACGTGTTCTGGTCCCACATGGCTGAGAATTTTTATCATATGTGTGCTAAATTTTATGGAGTGATTTTTCTACATCTATTGAAATGATTGTAAAGTGCTTCTCTTTCATTCTAGTAATATGATAAATTAAGGCAATTGATATTTTTGAATTTTGAAACACCTTTCTAATCCTGGTATAAACCTCACTTCGTGATGTATTGTCATTTTTATATATTGTTAGAATAGACTTATTAAAAGTTTGTCAATGATGTTTGCACCCAAGTTCATGGAGAATATCAATCTGTAATTTTCTTTTATGTAATTATCTAGTATGTGTGTCAGGTTTTGATATCAGGCTTATGATGGTCTCATGAGATGAATTAGACTGTGCTTCCTCCTCTATTTTCTCAAAGAGATTTGTAATACTGGTATTATTTTGTTAGTAGTTAGTATTATGTTGGTAGTTTGAGCTTTTCAAGGAATTGCCTCATTATAACTATTAAATTTACTGGCATAAAATTTTTCTTAATGTGTCCTCATTATTTAATCGAAATACCTATAAGATCTGTTGTGATTTCCCTTCTTACATTCTTAACATTGTAGATTTGTGTTCCTTCCCTCTTTTCTATATGTCTTCATTATAGTTTATTAATGTTTTCAAATAACTACTTTGGCTTGTCAATTTTCTCTATTTCTGTTTTGTTTAGGTTTCTGGAAATATTTTATTTTAGATCTTCTTTCTTATACAGGTATATAAAGCTACAAACTTCACTCCAATTGCTGCTTTATTTTTTATTACTACATAATGTATTATTTGCCTCAGGGGTACAGGTCTGTGAATCATCAGGCTTACCCCTTTCACAGCACTCACCATAGCACAAACTCTCCCCAATGTCCATAACCCAGCCACCATATCCCTACCCTCCCACCCTCTAGTAACTCTCAGTTTGTTTCATGAGATTAAGAGTCTCTTACGGTTTGTCTCCTTCCCAATCCCATCTTGTTTCATTTTTTTCCCTCCCTACCCCCCACAACCCCCTCTCCTTCTCCTCAAATTCCTCAAAGCAGAGAGACCATATGATAATTGTCTTTCTCTGATCGACTTATTTTGCTTAGCATAATACCCTCTAGTTCCATCCACGTCATTGCAAGTAGCAAGATTTCAGGGTTTTCTAATGGCGGCATAGTATTCCATAGTATACCCCACATATTTTTTATGCACTCATCTGTTGATGGACATCTAGGTTCTTTCCATAGTTTGGCTATTGTGGACATTGCTGCTATAAACATTCGGGTGCATGTGCCTGATCTGAGGATCACTACCTTTGTATCTTAGGGTAAATACCCAGTAGTGCGATTGCTGGGTCATAAGGTAGCTCTATTTTCAACTTTTTGAGGAACCTCCATACTGTTTTCCAGAGTGGCTGCACCAGCTTGCATTCCCACCCCAAGAGTGTAGGAGGGTTCCCCTTTCTCTGCATCCTCGCCAACATCTGTCGTTTCCTGACTTGTTGATTTTAGCCATTCTGACTGGTGTGAGGTGGTATCTCACTGTGGTTTTGATTTGTATTTCCCTGATGCCGAGTGATGTTGAGCACTTTCTAATGTGTCTTTTGGCCATTTGGATGTCTTCTTTGCTGAAATGTCTGTTCATGTCTTCTGCCCATTTCTTGACTGGGTTATTTGTTCTATGGGTGTTGAGTTTGATAAGTTCTTTATAGGTTTTGGATACAAGCCCTTTATCTGATATGTCATTTGTGAATATCTTCTCCCATTCTGTCAGTTGTCTTTGGTTTTGTAGACTGTTTACTTTGCTGTGCAAAAGCTTTTGATCTTGACGAAGTCCCAATAGTTCATTTTTGCCCTTGCTTCCCTTGCCTTTGGTGATGTTCCTAGGAAGAAGTTGCTGCAGCTGAGGTCGAAGAGGTGTCTGCCTGTGTTCTCCTCAAGGGTTTTTGATGGATTCCTGTCTCACATTGAGGTCATTCATCCAGTTCGAGTCTATTTTTGTGTGTGGTATAAGGAAACGATCCAGTTTCATTCTTCTGCATGTGGCTGTCCAATTTCCCCAACACCATTTGTTGAAGAGTCTGTCTTTTTTTCCAGTGGGCATTCTTTCCTGCTTTGTCAAAGACCATAGAATTGAGGGTCCACTTCTGGGCTCTCTATTCTGTTCCATTGAGCTATATGTCTGTTTTTTTCACCATTACCATACTGTCTTGATGACGACAGCTTTGTAATAGAGCTTGAAGTCTGGAATTGTGATGCCACCAACTTTGGCTTTCTTTTTCAACATTCCTCTGGCTATTCGGGATCTTTTCTGGTTCCATATACATTTTAGGATTATTTGTTCCATTTCCTTGAAAAAAATTGATGGTATTTTGATAGAGATTGCATTAAATGTGTAGATTTCTCTGGACAGCATAGACATTTTCACAATATTTGTTCTTCCAATCCATGAGCATGGAATGTTTTTCCATTTCTTTGTGTCTTCCTCAGTTTCTTTCATGAGTACTTTATAGTTTTCTGAGTACAGATTCTTTGCCTCTTTGGTTAGGTTTATTCCTAGGTCTCTTATGGTTTTGGATGCAACTGTAAATGGGATTGACTCCTTAATTTCTATTTCTTCTGTTTTGTTGTTGGTATATGGAAATGCAACTGATTTCTGTGCATTGACTTTAAATCCTGACAGTTTACTGAATTCCTGGATGAGTTCTAGCAGTTTTGGAGTGGAGTCTTTTGGGTTGTCCACATAAAGTATGATATCTGCAAAGAGTGAGAGTTTGACTTCTTCTTTGCTGATTTGGATGCTTTTTATTTCTTTTTGTTGTCTCATTGCTGAGGCTAGGACTTCTACTACTAAATTGAATAGGAGTGATGATAGTGGACAGCCTGCTGTGTTCCTGACCTTGGGAAAAAAGCTCTCAGTTTTGCTCCATTGAAAATTATATTCGCTGTGGGTTTTTTGTAGATGGCTTTGATGATATTGAGTTATGTAACCTCTATGCCTACTCTGTGAAGAGTCGTGATCAAGAAAGGATGCTGTACTTTGTCAAATGCTTTTTCAGCATCTATTGAGAGGATCATACGGTTCTTGTTCTTTCTCTTATTAATGTATTGTATCACCTGGATTGATTTGTGGACGTTACACCAAACTTGAAGCCCAGGAATAAATACCACGTGGTCATGGTGAATAATCCTTTTAATGTACTGTTGGATCCTACTGGCTAGTATTTTGGTGAGAATTTTTGCATCTGTGGTCATCAAAGATATTGGTCTGTAATTCTCCTTTTTTGATGGGGTATTTGCCTGGTTTTGGGATCAAGGTAATGCTGGCCTCATAAAATGAGTTTGGAAGTTTTGCTTCCATTTCTATTTTTGGGGGGGAGAGTTTCAGGAGAATAGGTAGTATTTCTTCTTTAAATGTTTGGTAGAATTCCCCTGGGAAACCGTCTGGCCCTGGGCTCTTTTTTGTTGGGAGATTTTTGATGACTGCTTCAATCTCCTTACTGGTTATGTGTATATGCAGGTTTTCTATTTCTTCTTGGTTCGCTTTTGCTGGATTATATTTCTCTAGGAATGCATCCATTTCTTCCAGATTGTCAAGTTTTCTGTTGTAGTGTTGCTCCTAGTATGTTCTTATAATTGTTTGTATTTCTTTGGTGTTGGTTGTGATCTCTCCTCTTTCATTCATGATTTTATTAATTAGAGTCCTTTTTCTTTTCTCTTGGATTAAGTCCGGCCAGGGGTTTATGAATCTTTTTTTTTAAGATTTTATTTATTTATTTGTCAGAGAGAGAGAGAGAGAGAGCACAAGCAGGCAGAGTGGCAGGCAGAGGCAGAGAGGGAAGCAGTTTCCCTGCTGAGCAAGGAACCCGATGTGGGACTCGATCCCAGAACCCTGGGATCATGACCTGAGCCGAAGGCAGCTGCTTAAACAACTGAGCCACCCAGGCGTCCCAGGGGTTTATTAATCTTATTAATTCTTTCAGAGAACCAGCTCCTAGTTTTGTTGATTTGTTCTACTATTCTTTTGGTTTCTATTTCATTGATATGTGCTCTGATCTTTATGATTTCTCTTCTCCTGCTGGGTTTAGGCTTTCTTTGCTATTCTTTCTCGAGCTCCTTTAGGTGTAGGGTTAGGTTGTGTACTTGAGACCTTTCTTGTTTCTTGAGAAAGGCTTGTATTGCTATATACTTTCCTCTCAGGACTGCTTTTGATGTGTCCCAAAGATTTTGAACAGTTGTGTTTTCATTTTCATTTGTTTCAATGAATTTTTAAATTCTTTTTTTTTAAAGATTTTATTTATTTATTTGACACACGGAGAGAGATCAGGTCACAAGTAGGCAGAGAGGCAGGCAGAGAGAGAGGAGGAAGCAGGCTCCCCACTGAGCAGGGAGCCCGGGGCAGGCCTCGATCCCAGGACTCGATCCCAGGCCTCAATCCCATGACCCCTGAGATCATGACCTGAGCTGAAGGTAGAGGCTTTAACTCACTGAGCCACCCAGGCTCCCTTTTTAATTCTTCTTTAATTTCCTGGTTGATCTATTCATTCTTTAGTAGGATGTTCTTTAGCCTCCATGTATTTGAGTTCTTTCCAACATACCTCTTGTGACTGAGTTCTAGTTTCAGAGCATTATGGTCTGAAAATATGCAGGGAATGATCCCAACATTTTGGTAGTGGTTGAGACCCGATTCGTGACGCAGGATGTAATCTATTCTGGAGAATGTTCCATGTGCACTAGAGAAGAATGTATATTCTATTGGTTTGGGATGGAATGTTCTGAATATATCTGTGATGTCCAACTGGTCCAGCATGTCATTTAAAGCCTTTTTTTCCTTGTTGATCTTTTGCTTAGATGATCGGTCCATTTCAATAAAGGGAGTGTTAAAGTCCCCTACTATTTTTGTATTATTGTCAATGTGTTTCTTTGATTTTGTTATTAATTGGTTTATATAATTGGCTGATCCCATGTTAGGGGCATAGATATTTAAAATTGTTAGATTTTCTTGTTGACAGATCCTTTAAGTATGTTATAGTGTCCGTCCTCATCTCTTATGATATTCTTTGGCTTAAAATCTAATTTATCTGATATAAGGATTGCCATCCCAGCTTTCTTTTGATGCCCATTAGCATGGTAAATTGTTTTTCACCCACTCACTTTAAATCTTGAGGTGTATTTGGGTCTAAAATGAGTTTCTTGTAGACAGCGCATTGATGGGTCTTGCTTTTTTATCCATTCTGATACCCTGTGTCTTTTGATTGGGGCATTTAGTCCATTTACATTCAGGGTAACTAGTGAGAGATATGAATTTAGTGCCATTGTATTGTCTGTAAGGTGACTATTACTGTATACTGTCTCTTTTCCTTTCTGGTCTGTTATTTTTAGGCTCTCTCTTTGCTTGGAGGACCCCTTTCAATATTTCCTGTAGGGCTGGTTTGGTGTTTGCAAGTTCTTTTAGTTTTTGTTTGTTCTGGATGATTTTTATCGCTCCTTCTATTTTCAATGACAGCCTAGCTGGGTATAGTATGCTTGGCTGCATACTTTTATTGTTTAGTGCTTTGAATATCATGCCAGTTCTTTCTGGCCTTCCAGGTCTCTGTGGATAGGTCTGCTGTCAGTCTAATATTTCTACCATTGTATGTTACAGACCTCTTGTCTCGAGCTGCTTTCAGGATTTTCTCTTTGTCACTAAGACTTGTAAGTTTTGCTATTAGATGATGGGGTGTGGACCTATTTTTATTGATTTTGAGGGGGTTTTCTGTGCCTCCTGGATTTTGATGCTTGTTCCCTTCACCAAATTAGGGAAATTCTCTATTATCATTTGCTCCAATATACCTTCTGTTCCTCTCTTTCTTTCTTCTTCTTCTTCTTGGATCCCAGTTATTCTAATATTGTTTCGTCTTATGGTATCACTTATCTCTCGAATTCTCTCCTTATGGTCCAGCAGTTGTTTGTCTCTCTTTTGCTCAGCTTCTTTATTCTCCATCATTTCGTCTTCTATATCACTAATTCTCTCTTCTGCTTCATTTATCCTTAGAGTAAGAGCCTCCATTTTTTTTAAAGCTTTTATTTCTTCATTTGACAGAGAGAGAGATCACAAGTAGGCAGAGAGGCAAGCAGAGAGAGAGGAGGAAGCAGGCTCCCTGCCAAGCAGAGAGCCCCATGTGGGCCTCGATCCCAGGACCCTGAGATCATGACCTGAGCCGAAAGCAGAGGCTTTAACCCACTGAGCCACCCAGGGGCCCAGAGCCTCCATTTTTTATTGCATCTCGTTAATAGCTTTCTTGATTTCCACTTGGTTAGATTTTAGTTCTTTTATTTCTCCAGAAAGGGATTCTCTAGTATCTTCCATGCTTTTTTCGAGCCCATTGAGCACTTTGATAATCGTCAGTCTGGACTCTAGTTCTGACATATTACTAATGTCGATATTGACCTATGGCCATAGGTCCCTAGCCATAGTTACTACCTCTTGTTCTTTTTTTTTTTTGTGTGAGAATAGGTGAATGAGAGAATAAAATACTAAAAGGGTAGCAACGACCCCAGAAAAAATATGCACTAACCAAATCAGAAAAGGCACAAAACCGGGGAGAGAAGAAAAGAGGGAAATATATATATATATATATATATATATATATATATATATATACACACACACATATATTAGACTGGTCAATAGAACAGAGCCACACACTTGACTTTGGGTGTATTTTGGTCTCTTAGAAGAAACCACCTCCCAAAACTTTAAAGAAAGAAAAACATATACATACACACACACACACACACACACAAATAAGGGTAAACATGATGAAGGGAGGGAATATGATTGTAAAGATGAAAATTAAAAAATATTGTATAAAAGGAATTGATAAGATAAGAAGTTGTTTGAAAAAGGAAAAAAAAGAGGAAAAAATGCGATCAGTCTGGAGACTAGAACAAAGCCATGTGCTAGATTTAGGGTATATTTTGATCTATTAGAAGAAATTGTATCCCAAAATTTTAAAGAAAAAAAACCTATATGTGTACAAAAAATAAGGTTAAATACAATGAAGGGATAAAATATGACTATAACAAAGAAAATTTAAAAAGATTTTTAAAAGGTATTGATAAGACAAAATAGTTTTACAAAACGTTAAAATAGGAATGAGAAAAAATTTTAAAAAATAGAATAAGGCGAGGAGGAGCAAGATGGTTGAGGAGTAGGAGACCGATTATCATCAGGTCCCAGGAGTTCAGCCAGATAGTTATCAAAGCATTCTGAACACCTACACATTCGACAGCAGATCGAAGAGAAAAAAAGAAGCTATTAAGAACAGAAAATCAACCCCTTTCCAGAAGGTAGAAGTTGTGGAGAAGTAAATCTGAAGTGATGAGAAGATAGACCCTGGGGGGAGGGGACAGCTCCCGGCAAGTGAGCACAAAATCAGAACTTTTAGAAGACTGCTCCACTGAGGGACATTGCTCCAGAGGCTAAGCGGGGGGTGAAGGCTTTGCAGGGATAGTGTGGTCTCAGGACCCATGGGGACACAAAAAGACCAGGGAGTGTCTGAGCGGGACAGTGCTCCCAGGTATCAGAAAGGGGAAGCCAGCTGCAGGGATGGAGCTGAGCGGAGGAGGTGTCTCTCAACTCGGTGTTACCTTGAACTGTGATCCAAAGCACAGTTGGGCCACTGCTCTTTGAGCAGGACTCAAGTGGCAGATCCAAAAAGACCCCCTTCATCCTCCTCCGGGAGGAGTGGCAGGGGGGTGTGCTACAGGAATCTGCTGGGTTTGGAGATTCCAAACAGGGCCATGTGCCAGAGATAGAAATGCTCGGTCACAGGCTGGGTGAGCTCAGAGTGTGGCTGAAGACCAGGGAGATGGGACGGATTGACTGCTTTTCTCTGAGGGCGCACTGAGTAGTGGAGTTCTGAGCTCTCTGCTCCTCCGGGTGGAAGATTGGGAGGCCACCATCTTCATTCCCATCCTCCAAAGCTGTACAGAAAGCGGTCAGGAAACAAAAGGTCCCAAGAGCAAACTCTAGCTGATTACATAGCCTGGACCCTGGCAAAGGCAGTGCAATTCCACCTCAGGCAAAGACACTTGAGCATCACAGCAATGGGCCCCTCCCCCAGAAGATCAGCAAGAACATCCAGCCAAGACCAAGTTCACTGATCATTGAGAACTTTGGAACTCCAGAGTTAGGGGAAAGCAACACATAGAATTTGTGGCTTTTTCTCCATGATCTTTAGTCTTTCAAAGTTAAATTCTTTGAATTTTATTTTTTCCTTATTCTTTTCTTTTAAACTTTTTCTTCTTTCCTATTTTAACGTTTTTTAAACTATTTTATCTTATCGATACCTTCTTTAAAAATCATTTTTAATTTTCATTGTTATAGTAATATTTAATCCCTTCTTTGTATTTAAACTTATTTTTTTTGGTATAGATATAGGGTTTTTTTTTCTTTAAAATTTTGGGATACAATCTCCTCTAACAGATCAAAATACACCCTAAATCTATCACATGGTTTGGTTCTAGTCTCCAACCTGATCACATTCTTTCCTCTTTTTCTTTTTTCTTTTTCCAACCAACTTCTTATCAATTCCTTTTTTTAGGATCTTTTTAATTTTTGGCATTACAATTATGTTCCATCCCTTCATTATGTTTATCCTCATTTGTGTATATATATAAGTCTTTATTTCTTTAAAATTTTGGGAGATAGTTTCTTCTAACAGACCAAAAACACCCAAAACCAAGTGTGTGGCTCTGTTCAACTCACCAGTCTAGTGGATAGATTTAGATTATAGATATAGATATAGATATAGATTTTTTTCTTCTTTTTTTCCCCCCTCTTTCTTCTCCCACCAGATTCAGGTCTCTCCTGAATTAGTATTTTGTTCTCACATTCATCTATTCTTATCTGGATAAAATGACAAGGCAGAAAAACTTACCACAGAGAAAAGAATGAGGCAGTAACAACAGCTAGGGACTTAATCAATGCGGACATTAGTAATATGACAGAACTAGAGGTCAGAATGAGGATTATCAAGGTGCTAGCTGGGCTTGAAAAAAGCATAGAAAATATTATAGAATCCCTCTCTGGAGAAACAAAAACCCTTTCTGGCGAAATAAAAGAACTAAAATCTAACCAAGTGGAAATCAAAAAAGCTATTAATGAGGTGCAATAAAAAATGGAGGCTCTTACTACTGGGATAAATGAGGCAGAAGAGAGAATTAGTGATATAGAAGATGAAATGATGGAGAATAAAGAAGCTGAGCAAAAGAGAGACAAACAAACTGTGGTCCAGTGTGTGCTGGACCACAAGGAGAGAATTCGAGAGATAAGTGATACCATAAGACGAAACAATATTAGAA
>LNAC01000772.1:7331-43237 GCA_002007465.1 Ailurus styani
TGGGGGGTTGTGGGGGGTAGGGAGGGAAAAATAATGAAACAAGATGGGATGGGGAAGGAGACAAACCATAAGAGACTTCTAATCTCATAAAACAAACTGAGGGTTACTGGGGGGTGGGAGGGTAGGGATAGGGTGGATGGGTTATGGACATTGGGGAGGGTTTGTGCTTTGGTGAATGCTGTGAAAGATGTAAGCCTGATGATTCACAGACCTGTACCCCTTGGGCAAAGAATAAAAATAAAATTAAAAAAATATATCTCATCAGTATCATTTTTCAAATGGTCTTTTTTTAGTTTCTGATGTATGACTCACAATACACCTCCCAACTCTTCAATTGTACTCTATTCCAAGTGCCCATGGACCATCAGACCATTATCCATTGTCCTCACAGAGGAAGTAAAACCTGTCATTTGAGATTTGAGAAGCTAGACATGGTGGCCCCTGCCTTTGTCTCTTGCACTTCTTCCTGCATGCTATACATTTCTTGTTTGCTTTTAAAATTCTGAGATGGTGGTCTTTTTACCTCAAGAAATCTTAGTTCCTTCTCTCTCCACAGAGGAAGTCATCTTTAAAAACAAACTGAAACAAAACCCCTTGGGAGATTGAGTATGCTGAGAGAAGGGAGATCTAGCATTAGCAGGAGGGCCAGAAATTCCTTTGGGTTAAACATGGGAGCTTTGATCAGCAGAGACCAGATTGGCAGACCTGGGGCTGCACCCACCTAACACCTGCCTGTGGTGTGGGGTGGAGGAGACTTCAGGGGCAGGGACTGAAGGAGGCGAATCCAGCATGAGGAAAGCAGTTGTCAGTCCTGAAGACGTCTTGGATACAGCATTTACTTATGATTAGGGAGGATGTTCACAGTCACCTGCTAGAGAGGAGGGGAGTCCCACTAAATGTCATGAGAACACATTAGTACCATCCTTGTAGTATTGTTTAACTATTTGAATATTTTATAAGGTGAGCAAATCCCCTGGCTAATAAGAACTCCCTCCTTAACTAAACTTTAGTCAGGCTTCTCTGAAACCTTTTCTCCACAAGATCTCAGGCTTGGCCCTGACCTTGACCTGGCTAGCCCAATTTTGGCAAGAAATTCTAAGTCAATTTAGTGAGAACACCTCCTCCCTTGATGTTTCTGTTCTGAATGCTGAGAAGTAAAAAATAAAAGACCTGACAGATTCAGTTTCTGGTGAGGAGCCACTTCCTGTTTGCAAATAACTTCTTTCTCATTGTATCCTCACATGGAAGGAGAGCAGAAAGGGCGAGGAAGCTCTCTGTTTCTTATAAGGACACTACTCTCCTGATTAGTGACTAGGCCTTGCCCTCATGACCTAATTACTCCCCAGAGGCCCACCTCATAATACTGTCATATTGAGGGTTAGAATTTCAACATATGAATTTGTGGTGGTGAGGCAAACACATTCAGTCCATAACAGTGCTTTTCTTATCCATCTCAGAGGCATCCAACTGTAATACAACTGGAAAATTTTTCTGGGTTGATCTCTCTTTTTCTGAACATGGCACACACTTCAATATAAAAAGCACTGTGCAATCCCTTAAAATTACTAGAACAGAATGGATAGTAATGTGATATTACTGCCTATCAACCTTCTGAATTAGGAAGCATTTAAAATCTAGCAAGACTGTCATTTTGGGAATTTTCTCTTGTGAAATTCAGTGACACAATCTGAGTCCATACCTCACATTAAATTTATCAGCACCTTGTACTTTGTAAGATGCGGCAAGTTATTGGATTAAATATTGGGATACATTTCCTTGACTTGGAAGAACTCATTTCCTACCCAAGTGAATGAATTTAATCTTAGAGATTGTAACTAATAAGTTTTATTCAGCTTACCAGGAAATGGACAAAATGTTATTCACTACAGACAAGAACTGTGTCCCAGGTATGTTATTTACAAGGTAGTGGCTGAACTTTGAATCACAAGTAGGAAAGATCACACACACAAGAAAAAAATGTTTTCCAATTTTTCAATTAAGAAATCAGCTGACAGTATGAAAAATTACAGGTGGTACATACAGCATTCTCCTAACACTGGATGTCTATGCTCAACTGCATTTAGACTTAGAAGGAGACCTACAATGAATCTCAGGATGCACAACAGCCCCTGTTACTGTTATATGGTGGATTTAGCTCCAGCTTTCCAAGGACAGTTCAAGTTTATACTATTGTGCTAGCATAATTACTGATAGTGCTCTTTTGACTCTCAAAAACATCTGTATTGACTGATTTTAGACCATAGAGTCAACCTGAGTAGAGTATGTTGATGAATGTATGATTTACTTCATTATATAGAGTCTTCCTCATGAGGACTTAGGAATATCTGTTCTTATTTTTTTAGTTCTCAAGACCAAGAATATTTCTACCACTTCTTAGTACCAATTTTATTATCATTTTAGGGAAAAGGACTTTCGTGTGACTTGTCAAATTTCTATTTTTGCTTTGAGTTTATGAGACTCTTAAGCCCATTTCTAATAATTCTTCAGGTCACGCAACATGCATTTTTATATCACCTCACCACATTTCCTCCAAATTCTTGCTTTTGTGTTTGTAGCATTGTTTGTAATTTGTAAGATTCCTTTGAATAAACATTGGAAAAAGGCAATTATAAAATAATCAAAATGGCTGGGAACAGTGCTCTTTGTAGTATTCTGGAAACCCTAACTTATTTGCTCTTAAAGCCATCAAGCCTGTCACATTTATAATTTTTAAAAGAAGAATCACATTGTTTCTTGTTTTCTAAGGCCAACAGTGGACCTCTGATCCCAGGAAGATGGAGTAGACATACTTTTTACTTTATTTCTCCCACTAAGTACAAATAAAATCCCTGGACATTATATATGAAGCATACATAAGAAGACTCTAAAAGGTGGAAAGAATGAGATAGATACTATGGTGAGACAGGGAATAACATGGGGGTAAATTCCTGGCATTTCTTTTTGCCTTACATATCTCAGAAGTATAGCTAAAGAAGTCAGCAACCTGAAAATGCCAAAGGCTGTACACGAACCACTCCCCACTCTCAAGAAACAAAAACAAAAACAAAAACAAAACAAAAACCTCTGCTTTCTCTGAAGAGAGGCACTCTAGCAAGACAGAAAACTTTCAGGTGGTAACTGCTCCACTACAGACAAATGCCATGGAAAAACTGTGCCCCATTCCTAACCATTCCAACGGAGGCCTAGTGGAGAGCATAAAATTCCAATCATTCCAAGGTTGCAAGGAGACACTCCAATATCTACACTATGGTGGTGTTAGTAAAGATAGGGAATGGAGACTTTCATTCCCTATAGGTGATAATGAGCACCCCTCCAAATCATCAGTGGAAAACCCATGAGGAGTAGTAATAAGTCACTTAACACTTCCCAGGCAAGGCTATGTAAAAGGAAGCCTAGTTAGGAGCTCAGATTCCATTCCTTATTCAGCAGTAACTAGAAGTCTTCCCCTCCTTTGTTGTCAAAAGAGGGCAAGTAGACACTCAAACTTCTACTAATATCTGATACCTACTGTATCTTTTCCTGCTAACTTTCTAGTTTGGTTCCTTGTGGTTAGAAAACACACTCAGTATGATTGCATATTTTAAAAATTGGTTGAGGTTTATTTTATTTCACAAGATATTATCTATCTTGGTGTATGTTCTGTGAGCACTTGAAAATAATAGGAATTCTCTGTTGTTAGGTGGAGTGTTCTATAAGTCTGTTATGTCCTGTTTGTTGTTGATGATTTTCTGTTTAGTTGTTTTATTAACTGCTAAGAGAGAAGTGTTTGATTTCTCTAAATATGAGTGTGGAATTTTGTATTTCTTCTCTCATTTCTATAACTTGTTCCTTTATATATTTTTCAGAGGAAGTCATCTAAAAGAGAGACTTATATAAGATATAAAGTATTATAATAACCAAAATATACAAGTTCCAATTGAAAATTATTTATCAGACTGCAAACCAGAAAGATCTCAAATGGACTGAGAAGAAAATAAATAAATGCCAACACCAAGATGACAAAAAAGACATGTTAGAACTGCCTGAAAGATTTTAAAGAAGTTACAATGAAAATATGTCAAAGGACCATTATGAATAGCCTAAAGAAAATGAAAAAATAAAACAAAATGAACAATTAAAAAATGAAAATCTGGGCAAAAAAATAGAACTAGAAAGAAGAACCACATAAAAATTGTAATAGGAAAAATACAATGAATGAAATAAAACAGTCAATGGATCAGCTCAACAACAGAAAAGAGCAGAGAGAGGAAAGAATCAATGACTTAAAACAAAATAGAATTATTTCCCAATAGGACAAAAAGTAAGAAAATAGAAAAAAAACAAAAACAAAAAAACACCAAAGAAACCAAAAAACAAAACAGAGTATCAGGGCCCTAAGGTGTTAAAAGACAATATTTGTGCCATTAGAGTCCCAAAGGAGAAGAGAAACAGGGCAGGATTGAAAAAGTAATTTAAAAAATAAGGGCTAAAATCTTCCAAAATCTGGAAAAGGATATAATCTACAGATTCAATATACAGGAGGAGCAAGATGGCGGAGGAGTAGGAAACTGATTATCATCAGGTCCCAAAAATTCACCCAGAGAGGTATCAAACTATTCTGAACACCTACAAATTCTACAGGAGATCAAAGAGAAGAAGAGCAGCAATTCTAGGAACAGAAAATTGACCACTTTCCAGAAGGTAGGACATGCAGAGAACTGAATCTGAAGCATTGGGAGGATAGACCCAGGGGGAGGGGCCAGCTCACAGCAAGTGAGAGAGCAGTGGAGCATAAAATTGGAACTTTTAGAAGTCTGTTCCACTGTGGGATGTCACCCCATATGCTAAGCGGGGGTGAAGCCCTCGTGGGGACAGTGTGGTCTCAGGACATATGGGGACACAAAAAGACCAGGGGTGTCCAGAGCGCCCAGGTATCAGAGAGGAGAAGCTGCCTGGAGAGACTGAACCAAGCTGAGAAGGTGTGTCTCAGCTCAGTGTTACCTTAAGCCATGATCCAAAGCACAGTCAGGCCACTGCTATTTGAGTGGGCACCCCACAGGTGGCAGAACCAGAGAGACCCCCTCCTTCCTCCTCCAAGAGGAGTGACATGGGAGCGTGCTGCAGGAATCTGCTGGGATTGGATATTCTAAAAGGGGCCACACGGCAGAGATAGAAATGCTCAGTCACAGGCCAGGTGAGCTCAGAGTGTGGCCAGAGACCAGGGAGATGGGAGGGACTGACTGCTTTTCTCTGAGGACAAACTGGGGAGTGAGGTCCTGAGCTCTCCACTCCTCTGCGTTAGAGACTGGGAGGCCACCATTTTCATTCCGATCCTCCAAAGCTGTATGGAAAGTGTTCAGGGAACAAAAGCTCCTGAGAGCAAACACGAGCTGATTACTTAGCCTGGTCCTGGCGAGGGCGGTGCAATTCTGCCTTGGACAAAGACACTTGAGAATCACAGCAACAGGCCCCTCCCCCAGAAGATCAGCAAGAACATCCAGCCAAAGCCAACTTTACAAATTGCTGAGAATTGTGGAACTCCAGAGCTAGTGGAAAGCAAGGCAGAGAATTGATGGCTTTTTCCCCATGATTCTTTAGTCATTCAAAGTTGAATTCTTTGAATTTTATTTTTTTCTTACTCTTTTCTTTTAAATTTTTCCCTTTTTCCTATTTTAAAGTTTTTAACTATTATATCCTATCAATACTTTTTAATCTTTTTAAATTTTCATTGTTATAGTCATATTTTATCCCTTTATTGTATTTAACCTTATTTTTTCTGTACATATAGGACCTGATCAATTCACCAGTCTAATAGATATAACAGAGATAGGGATAAATATAGAGATAGAGATAGAGTCAGAGACAGGGATAGATATAGAAACAGAAATAGATAATATAGATATAGGGTTTTGTATTATTTAATTTGATTTTTTTGTTTTTGTTTTTGTATGTTTGATTATGTTTTTTTGTTTTTTGATTTTTTCCCTCTTTCATTTCCCTCCCGTTCCAGGTCTCCTCTGATTAGGTTAGTGTACATTTCTCTGGGGTAATTGCTACCCTTTAGTGTTTTGTTCTCTCAACCATCTATTCTTATCTGCATAAAATGACAGGTGGAAAAAATCAACACACACACACAACACAACAAGAGGCAGTAACGACGGCTAGGGACCTAATCAATGCAGACATCAGTAATATGACAGCACTAGAGTTCAGAATGATGATTATCAAGGTGCTGGCTGGGCTAAAAAAAAGCATGGAAGATAATAGAGAATCCTTGTCTAGAGAAATAAAAACCCTTTCTGGAGAAGTAAAAGAACTAAAATCTAACCAAGCTGAAATAAAAAAAAAAAAGGTATTGGTGAATTAAGTGGCTAGATGGCGGAGGAGTAGGAGACCGATTATCATCAGGTCCCAGGAATTCACCCAGAGAGCTATCAAACTATTCTGAACACCTACAAATTCTAGCGGAGATCAAAGAGAAGAAGAGCAGCAATTCTAGGAACAGAAAATTGACCACTTTCTGGAAGGTAGGACGTGCGGAGAAGTGAATCTGAGGCAATGGGAAGATAGATCCCGGGGGGAGGGGCCGGCTCCCAGCAAGGGAGCGAGCAGCAGAGCACAGACTTGGAACTGTTAGAAGTCGGCTCCACTGAGGGACGTTGCCCCAGAGACCATGCGGGGGGTGAAACCCCTGCAGGGACAGTGTGGTCTCAGGACCCATGGGGACACAAAAAGACCAGGGGTGTCTGAGCGCGACCGAGCTCCCAGGTCTCAGAGAGAAGCCGGCGGGAGAGACGGAGCTGAGCTGAGGTGTCTCTCAGCTCGGGGTTACCTTGGGCTGTGATCTGAAGCACAGCAGGGCCACTGATCTGTGAGGGGGGACCCCATGGGCGGCAGACCCGGGGAGACACCCACCTTCCTCCTCCGGGAGGAGCGGCGCTGGAGTGGCTGCAGGAATCTGCCAGGGTCGGAGATTCTAAACGGGGCCACGCCAGAGATAGAGACACTCGATCACAGGTGGGGTGAGCTCGGAGAGTGGCCAGAGACCAGGAGATGGGAGGGACTGCTTTTCTCTGAGGTACACTGAGGACTGAGGCCCCAGGCTCTCGCCTCCTCTGGGTCGGAGACTGGGAGTTGCCATTTTCAGTCCCGTTCTCCAACGAGGTACGGAAATCATTCAGGGAACAAAAGCTCCCAAAGAGCGAACCCGAGCTGATTACTTAGCCTTGCCCCTGGCGAGGGCGGTGGGAATCTGCCTCAGGAAGAGACACTTGAGAATCACAGCAACGGGGCCCTCCCCCAGAAGACCAAGGGGGAAAAAAAACCATCCAGTAAAAGTCAAGTTCAAGATTGCTAAGCATTGCGGAACTCCAGAACTATGGAAAAGCAACGGAGACAATTCATGGCTTTTTCCCCATGATTCTTCAGTCGTTCAAAGTTAAATTCATTGAATTTTTTTTTCTTTGAATTTTTATTCACTTTTTTCTTTAAAAATTTTTCCCTTTTCCTATTTTAACGTTCTTAACTCTTATGTCGTATCAACACTTTTCATTCTTTTTTTAAATTTTCATTGTTATAATCATATTTTATCTCTTCATTGTTTTTAACCTTATTTTTTTGGATACTTATAGGGTCTGTTCAATTCACCAATCTAATAGATATAGATAGAGAGAGATAGAGAGAGAGATAGATATAGAGATAGAATCATAGACATAGATATAGAAACAGAAATAGATAATATAGATATAGGATTTTGTTTTATTCATTTTTGTTTGTTTGTTTTTGTATTATTTTGTGTTTTTGGTTTTTTTTGTTTGTCTGTTTTTGGCTTTGGTTTTTTTTTCACTCTTACTTTACTCCCCAGTTCCAGGTCTCTTCAGAGTAGGTTAGTGTATATTTCTCTGGGGTCATTGCTACCCTTTAGTATTTAGTTCTCTCATCCATCTATTCCTATCTGCATAAAATGACAAGGCGGAAAAAATCAACACAAAAAAAAGAACAAGAGCCAGTAATGACGGCTAGGGACCTAATCAATGCGGACATTAGTAATATGACAGAACCAGAGTTCAGAATGACGATTCTTAAGGTGCTGGCTGGGCTTGAAAAAATGATGGAAGAAAATAGAGAAACTGTCTCTAAAGAAATAAAAGACCTTTCTGGAGAAATAAAAGAACTAAAATCTAACCAAGCTGAAATCAAAAAAGCTATTAATGAGGTGCAATTGAAAATGGAGGCTCTTACTGCTAGGATAAATGAAGCCGAAGATAGAATTAGTGATTTAGAAGACAAAATGTCAGAGAAAAAAGAAGAGGATGAAAAGAGAGACAAACAACTACTGGACCATGAGGAGAGAATTCGAGAGATAAGTGATACCATAAGACGAAACAATATTAGAATAATTGGGATCCCAGAAGAGGACGAGATTGAGAGAGGGCCAGAAGGTATATTGGAGCAGATCTTAATACAGAATTTCCCTAATCTGGCAAAGGGAACAAGCATCAAAATCCAGGAGGCACAGAGAACCCCCCCCAAAATTAATAAAAATAGGTCCACACCCCGTCATCTAATAGTAAAACTTACAAGTCTTAGTGACAAAGAGAAAATCCTGAAAGCAGCTCGGGACAAGAGGTCTATAACATACAATGGTAGAAATATTAACTTGTAAGCAGACCTATCCACAGAGACCTGGCAGACCAGAAAGAGCTGGCATGATATATTCAAAGCACTAAACGAGAAAAATATGCAGCCAAGAATACTATATCCAGCTAGGCTCTCACTGAAAATAGAAGGAGAGATAAAAATCTTCCAGGACAAACAAAAACTCAAGGAATTTGCAAACACCAAGCCAGCCCTACAGGAAATATTGAAAGGGGTCCTCTAAGCAAAGAGACCTAAAAGAAACATGGACCAGAAAGGAAGAAACACAATATACAGTAACAGTCACCCTATAGGCAATACAATGGCTCTAAATGTATATCTCTCAATAGTTACTCTGAATGTAAATGGACTAAATGCCCCAACTAAAAGACACAGGGTATCAGAATGGATAAAAAAACAAGACCCATCGATATGCTGTCTACAAGAAACTCATCTTACACGCAAAGACACCTCCATGTTTAAAGTGAGGGGGTGGAAAACAATTTACCATGCCAATAGACAGCAAAAGAAAGCTGGAGTGGCAATCCTTATATCAGATAACTTAGATTTTAAGGCAAAGAATATCATAAGCGATGAGGAAGGACACTCTATCATACTAAAAGGATCTGTCCAAAAGAAGATCTAACAATCATAAGTATCAACTCCCCTAACATGGGAGCAGCCAATTATGTAAATCAATTAATAACAATATCAAAGAAACACACTGACAATAATAAAAAATAAGTAGGGGACTTTAACACCCCCCTTACTGAAATGGACAAATCATCAAAGCAAAAGATCAACAAGGAAATAAAGGCTTTAAATGACACCCTGGACCAGTTGGACATCACAGATATATTCAGAACATTCCATCCCAAAACAACAGAATACACATTCTTCTCCAGTGCACATGGAACATTCTCCAGAATAGACCATATTCTGGGTCACAAATCAGGTCTCAACAGGTACCAAAAGATTGGGATCATTCCCTGCATATTTTCAGACCATAATGCTCTGAAACTAGAACTCAACCACAAGAGGAAAGTTGGAAAGAACTCAAATACATGGAGGCTAAAGAACACCCTACTCAAGAGTGAATGGGTCAATGAGGAAATTTAGAAGAATTTGAAAAATTCCTGGAAACAAATGAAAATGAAAGCACAACTGTTCAAAATCTCTGGGACACAGCAAAAGCAGTCCTAAGAGGAAAGTATATAGCAATACAAGCCTTTCTCAAGAANCGAAGCCTTTCTAAAGAAACAAGAAAGTTCTCAAGTACACAACCTAACTCTACAACTACAAAAACTAGAGAAAGAACAGCAAGGAAAGCCTACACCCAACAGGAGAAGAGAGATAATAAAAATCAGAGCCGAAATCAATGAAATAGAAACCAAAAGAACAGTGGAACAAATCAACGAAACTAGGAGCTGGTTCTTTGAAAGAATTAATAAGATTGATAAACCCCTGGCCAGACTTATCCAAAAGAAA
Organism: Ailurus styani; assembly: GCA_002007465.1. Classification (NCBI taxonomy): domain Eukaryota; kingdom Metazoa; phylum Chordata; class Mammalia; order Carnivora; family Ailuridae; genus Ailurus; species Ailurus styani. The sequence continues at coordinate 17,457 of LNAC01000772.1, forward strand.
AGAGAAAGGACTCAAATTAATAAAATCATGAATGAAAGAGGAGAGATCACAACCAACACCAAAGAAATACAAACAATTCTAAGAACATATTATGAGCAACTCTACACCAGCAAATTGGACAATCTGGAAGAAATGGATGCATTCGTAGAGAAATATAAACTACCAAAACTGAACCAGGAAGAAACTGAAGACCTGAATAGACCCATCACCAGTAAGGAGATTGAAGCAGTCATCAAAAATCTCCCAACGAACAAGAGCCCAGGGCCAGACGGCTTCCCAGGGGAATTCTACCAAACATTTAAAGAAGAATTAATACCTATTCTCCTGAAACTGTTCCAAAAAACAGAATTAGAAGGAAAACTTCCAAACTCCTTTTATGAGGCCAGCATTACCTTGATCCTCAAAAAAGGCAAAGACCCCATCTAGAAGGAGAATTAGAGACCAATATCTTTGATGAATACGGATGCAAAAATCCTCAACAAAATACTAGCCAATAGGATCCAGCAGCACATAAAAAGGATTATTCACCACGACCAAGTGGGATTTATTCCTGGGATGCAAGGTTGGTTTAACATTCGCAAATCAATCAATGTGATACAAGACATTAATAAAAGAAAGAACAAGAACCATATGATCCTCTCAATAGATGCTGAAAAAGCATTTGACAAAGTACAGCACCCTTTCTTAATCAAAACTCTTCATAGTGTAGGCATAGAGGGTACATACCTCAATATCATCAAAGCCATCTACGAAAAACCCACAGCAAATATCATTCTTAATGGAGAAACACTGAGAGCTTTTCCCCTAAAGTCAGGAACACGGCAAGGCTGTCTAATATCACCACTGCTATTTAACATAGTGCTAGAAGTCCTAGCCTCAGCAATCAGATAACAAAAAGAAATAAAAGGCATCCAAATTGGCAAGGAAGAGGTCAAACTCTCACTCTTTGCAGATGATATGATACTTTATGTGGAAAACCCAAAGGACTCCACTCCAAAACTGCTAGCACTCATACAGGAATTCAGTCAAGTGTCAGGATATAAAATCAATGCACAGAAATCAGTTGCATTTCTATATAGCAACAACAAAACAGAAGAAAGAGAAATTAAAGAGTCAATCCCATTTACAATTGCACCCAAAACCATAAGATACCTAGGAATAAACCTAACCAAAGAGGCAAAGAATCTGTATTCAGAGAACTATAAAGTACTCATGAAAGAAATTGAGGTAGACACAAAGAAGTGGAAAAACATTCCATGCTCATGGATGGGTAGAATAAATATTGTGAAAATGTCTATGCTACTGAGAGCAATCTACATATTTAATGCAATCCCCATCAAAATACCAGCAATTTATGTCCAATAAATGGATCAAATAATCCTGACATTATTGTGGAACCAGAAAAGACCCCGAATAGCCAAAGGAATGTTGAAAAAAAAAAGCAAAGTTGGCGGCATCACAATTCCAGATTTCAAGCTCTATTACAAAGCCGTCATCATCAAGACAGTATGGTACTGGCACAAAAACAGACACATAGACCAGTGGAACAGAATAGAGAACCCAAAAATGGACCCTCAACTCTATGGTCAACTAATCTTCGACAAAGCAGGAAAGAATGTCCAGTGGGAAAAAGACAGTCTCTTCAACAAATGGTGTTGGGAAAACTGGTCAGCCACATGCAGAAAAATGAAACTGGATCATTTCCTGACACCACACACAAAAATAGACTCAAAATGGAAAAAAGACCTCAGTGTGAGAAAGGAATCCACCAAAATCCTTGAGGAGAACACAGGCAGCAACCTCTTGGACCTCAACCGCAGCAACTTCTTCCTAGGAACCTCACCAAAGGCAAGGGAAGCAAGGGCAAAAATGAACTATTGGGACTTCATCAAGATTAAAAGCTTTTGCACAGCAAAGGAAACAGTCAACAAAACCAAAAGACAACTGACAGAATGGGAGAAGATATTTGCAAATGACATATCAGATAAAGGGCTCTTATCCAAAATCTGTAAAGACCTTCTCAAACTCAACACCCATAAAACAAATAACCCAGTCAAGAAATGGGCAGAAGACATGAACAGACATTTCTCCAAAGAAGACATCCAAATGGCCAACAGACACATGAGAAAGTGCTCAACATCACTCGGCATCAGAGAAATACAAATCAAAACCACAGCGAGATACCACCTTACACCAGTCAGAATGGCTAAAATCAACAAGTCAGGAAATGACAGATGTTGGCGAGGTTGCGGAGAAAGGGGAACCCTCCTACACTGTTGGTGGGAATGCAAACTGGTGCAGCCAGTCTGGAAAACAGTATGGAGATTCCTCAAAAAGGTGAAAATGGAGCTACCATATGACCCAGCAATCGCACTACTGGGTATTTACCTAAAGACACAAAGGCAGTGATCCTCAGGGGCATGTGCACCCAAATGTTCATAGCAGCAATGTCCACAATAGCCAAACTATGGAAAGAACCTGGATGTCCATCAGCAGATGAATGGATAAAGAAGAGGTGATATATATATATACAATGGAATACTATGCAGCTATCAAAAGAAACAAAATCTTGCTGTTTGCAACGACATGGATGGAACTGGAGGGTATTATGCTGAGCGAAATAAGTCAATCAGAGAAAGACAATTATCATATGATCTCTCTGATATGAGGAACTTGAGGGGCAGGGTGGGGGGTCGTCGGAGGTAGGGAAGGAAAAATAATGAAACAAGATGGGATGGGGAAGGAGACAAACCATAAGAGACTCCTAATCTCACAAAACAAACTGAGGGTTACTGGGGGGTGGGAGGGTAGGGATAGGGTGGATGGGTTATGGATATTGAGGAGTGTTTGTTCTTTGGTGAATGCTGTGTAAGGTGTAAGCCTGATGATTCACAGACCTGTACCTCTTGGGCAAAGAATAAAAATAAAATTTAAAAAAGGTATTAATGAGGTGCAATCATAAATGATCATAAATGGAGGCTCTTACAACTAGAATAAATGATGCAGAAGAGAGAAGTAGTGATTTAGAAGACAAAATGACAGAGACTGAAGGAGCTAAGGAGGAGAGAGACAAACAACTACTGGACCATGAGGGGAGAATTTGAGAGATAAGTGATAAAATGAGATGAAACAATATTAGAATAATTGGGCTCCCAGAACAAGAAAAGAGAGAGAGGGGAGCAGAAGGTATATTGGAGCAAATTATAGTACAGAATTTCCCTAATTTGGTGAAGAGAATAAGCAACAAAATCCAGGAGACACAGAGAACCCACCTCAAAATTAATAAAAATAGGTCCACACCCCATCATCTAATGGTAAGTCTTAGAAGTCTTAGTGACAAAGAGCTAATCCTGAAAGCAGCTCATGGCAACCTACAAAGCAGCTCTGTAACATACAATGATAGAAATATTAGAGTGACAGGAGACCTATTCACAGAGACCTGGCAGGCCAGAAAGAACTAGCATGATATATTCAGATCACTAAATGAGAAAAATATGCAGCCAAGAATACTATAACCAGCTAGGCTGTCATTGAAAATAGAAGGAGAGTTAAAAAAGATTCCAGGACAAACAAAAACCAAAGAAATTTGCAAACACCAAGCCAGCCCTACAAGAAATATTGAAAGGGGTCCTCTAAGCAAAGAGAACCTAAAAGAAACATAGACCAGAAAGGAAGAGACACAATATACAGAAACAGTCACCTTACAGGCAATGTAATGGCAGTAAATTCATATCCCTCAATAGTTAACCTGAATATAAATGGACTAAATGCACCAACTAAAAGACACAGGGTATCAGAATGGATAAAAAAACAAGACCCATCTATATGCTGTCTACAGGAAACTCATTTTACACCCAAAGACACCTCCAGATTTAAAGTGAGTGGATGGAAAACAATTTATCATGCCAACGGATATCCAAAGAAAGCTGGAGTGGCAATCCTTATATCAGATAAATTAGATTTTAAGTGAAAGAATATCATAAGGGATGAAGAAGGACACTATATCATACTAAAAGGATCTGTCCAACAAGAAGATCAATCATAAATACCTATGCCCCTAACATGGGAGCAGCCATTAGTAATAATAAAATCAAAGAAACACATTGACAATAATACAATATTCGTAGGGCAGTTGAACACCCCCCTTACTGAAATGGACAGATCATTGAAACAAAAGAACAACAAGGAAATAAAGGCATTGAATGACACCCTGGACCACTTGGACACCACAGATATATTCACAACTTTCCATCTGAAAACAGCAGAATATACATTCTTCTCTAGTGCACATGGAACATTCTCCAAAATAGACCATATTCTGGGTCACAAATCAGGTCTCAACCAATACCAAATGATGGGGATCATTCCTGCACATTTTCAGACCATAATGCTCTGAAACTAGAACTCAACCACAAGAGGAAAGTTGGAAAGAACTCAAATACATGGAGAAACAAAGAAAGCCTACACACAGCAGGAGAAGAGAAATCATAAAGATCAGAGGAGAAATCAATGAAATAGAAACCAAAAGAACAGTGGAACAAACTGTTCAAAATCTTTGGGACACAGCAAAAGCAGTCCTGAGAGGAAAGTATATAGCAATACAAGCCTTTCTCAAGGCACAAAAAAGTTCTCAAGTACACAACCTAAGCCTACACCTAAAGGAGCTAGAGAAAGAAAAACAAAGAAAGCCTACACACAGCAGGAGAAGAGAAATCATAAAGATCAGAGGAGAAATCAATGAAATAGAAACCAAAAGAACAGTGGAACAAATCAATGAAATTATGAGCTGTTTCTTTGAAGAATTAAAAAGGTTGATAAACCCCTGGCCAGACTTATCCAAAAGAAAAGAGAAAGGACTCAAATTAATAAAATCATGAATGAAAGAGGAGAGATCACAACCAATACCAAAGAAATGCAAACAATTATAAGAACATAATATGAGAAACTACATCAGCAAATTTGGCAATCTGGAAGAAATGTATGCATTCCTAGAGACATATACAGTACCAAAACTGAACCAGGAAGAAATTGAAAACATGAATAGACCCATAACCAGTAAGGAGATTGAAGCAGTCATCAAAAATCTCCCAATAAACAAGAGCCCAGGGCCAGACGGCTTCCCAGAAAAATTCTACCAAACATTAAAAGAATTAATACCTATTCTCCTAAAACTGCTCCGGAAAATAAAAGTGGGAGGAAATCTTTCCAAATCATTTTATGAGGCTAGCATTAACTTGATCCCCAAACCAGGCAAAGACCCCATCAAAAAGGAGAATTATAGACCAATATCTTTGATGAACGCGGATGCAAAAATCCTCAACAAAATACTAGCCAATAGGATTCAACATCACATTAAAAGGATTATTCACCACGACCAAGTGGGATTTATTCCTGGGCTGCAAGTTTGGTTTCACATTCACAAATCTATCAATGTGATACAAGACATTAATAAATGAAAGAACAAGAACCATATGATCTTCTCAATAGATGTTGAAAAAGCATTTGACAAAGTACAGCGCCGTTTCTTGATCAACACTCTTCACAGTGTAGGCCTAGAGGGTATATACCTCAGTATTATCAAAGCCATCTATAAAAAACCCACAGCAAATATTATTCTCAATGGAGAAAAACTTAGAGCTTTTCTCCAAAAGTCAGGAACATGGCAGGGCTGTCCACTCTCACCAGTGCTATTCAACATAGTACTAGAAGCCCTAGCCTCAGCAATCAGATAACAAAAAGAAATAAAAGGCATCAACTGGCAAGGAAAAAGTCAAACTCTCACTCTTTGCAGATGATATGATACTTTATGTGGAAAACCCAAAGGACTCCACTCCAATACTGCTAGAACTCATACAGGAATTCAGTCAAGTGTCAGGATATGAAATCAATGCACAGAAATCAGTTGCGTTTCTATATACCTACAACGAAACAGAAGAAAGAGAAATTAAGGAGTCAATCCCATTTACAATTGTACCCAAAACCATAAGATACTTATGAATAAACCTAACCAAAGAGGCAAAGAATCTGTATTCAGAAAACTACAAAGTACTCATGAAAGAAACTGAGGAAGACACAAAGAAGTGGAAAAACATTCCATGCTCATGGATTGGAGGAAAAAATATTGTGAAAGTGTCTATGCTACCTAGAGCAATCTACACATTTAATGCAATCGCCATCCAAATACCAGCAGTTTATTTCAAAGAAATGGAACAAATAATCCTAAAATTTATATGGAACCAGAAAAGACCCCGAATAGCCAAAGGAATATTGAAAAAGAAAACCAACGTTGGTGGCATCACAATTCCAGACTTCAAGCTCTATTACAAAGCTGTCATCATCAAGACAGTATATTACACACAAACAGACTCATAGGTCAGTGGAAGAGAATAGAGAGCCCAGAAATGGACCCTCAATTTTATGGTCAACTGATCTTCGACAAAGCAGGAAAGAATATCCAATGGAAAAAAGACAGTCTCTTCAGCAAATGGTGTTGGGAATACAGGGCAGCCATATTCAGTAAAATGAAACTGGATCATTTCCTTATACCACACAAATAATAGACTCAAATTGGATGAAAGCCCTCAGTGTGAGACAGGATTCCATCCAAATCCTTGAGGAGAACACAGGCAGCAACCTCTTTGACCTCAACTGCAGCAACTTCTTCCTTGGACATCACCAAAGGAAAGTGAATCAAGGGCAAAAATGAACTATTGGGACTTCATCAAGATTAAAAGCTTTTGCACAGCAAAGGAAACAGTCAACAAATCCAAAAGACAACTGACAGAATGGGAGAAGATATATGCAAATGACACATCAGATAAAGGACTTGTATCCAAAATCTTTAAAGAACTTCTCAAATTCAACACCCATAAAACAATTAACCCAGTCAACAAATGGGCAGAAGACATGAACAGACATTTCTCCAAAGAAGACATCCAAATGGCCAACAGACACATGAGAAAGTGCAACCTCAGGGAAATACAAATCAAAACCACAGTGAGATACCACCTCACACGTGTCAGAATGGCTAAAATCAACAAGTCAGGAAATGACAGATGTTGGGGAGGATGTGGGGAAAGGGGAACCGTCCTACACTGTTGGTAGGAATGCAAGCTGGCACAGCCACTCTGGAAAACAGTGTGAAGGTTCCTCAAAAATCTGAAAATAGAGCTACACTATCACCCAGCAATGAGACTAATAGGTATTTACCCTAAAGATACAAAGGAAGTGATCCTCAGGGGCACATGCACCCGAGTGTTTATAGCAGCAATGTCCACAATAGCCAAACTATGGAAAGAACCTAGATGTCCATCAACAGATGAGTGGATAAAGAAGAGGTGGTATATATATACAATGGAATACTACATAGCCATCAAAAGAAATGAAGTCTTGCCATTTGCAATGACATGGATGAACTAGAGGGTATTATGCTAAGGGAAGTAAGTCAATCAGAGAAAGACAAGTATCATATGATCTCTCTGATATGATAAACTTGGGGGGAAGGGCGGGGCCTTGTGAGGGTAGGGAGGGAAATAAATTAAACAAGATATGATCAGAAAGGAGAGAAACCATAAGAGATACTTAATCCCATGAAAGAAACTGAGAGTTACTGGGTGGTGGGAGGGTAGGGATAGGGTGGATGGGTTATGGACATTGGGGAGGGTTTGTGCTGTGGTGAGTGCTATGAAAGGTGTAAGCCTGGTGATTCACAGACCTGTACCCCTGGGGCAAATAATAAAAACCATAAAATAAATAAAGCATTAGATAAAATTGTATTGTAGCTTGGTATGCTCATGGCTGGGTGTGAAGAATTAGTATAATAACTTAACCCATATGCAGTGCCCTGATGGATCTCTAATATGAAAGATGTCATCTACTATACAACAATGCCCAGGATGCAAGTTTTTTCTGCCAAGGGCTAAAGTCCAATGCCTATAGTCCCTTTTCCCCCAGAAAGTTGGAAATGTTTTGGTGAGTTCTTGCTCAGCATGTTCCTCCATTGAGTAGCAACTTTTTCTTTATTTTAAAATTTATGATATAACACTTTATATTGCAACAATTTTTTATTCAGGATGGATCCACTTTTCTAGGAATCTGAACCTCATATGAGTTTTGTAACCTTCTTTAACAAAAAGAATAGATAATCACAAATACAAGAATAGGTATAAAAGAGAATATTTATAAGAAGAAAATAAATATCAGAAAATTAAATATCTTAAGAAGATGAGAAATCACAAAATTTAGGAAAATATCATTTTCATTAACTTCCTGCCATACATGTATCATACGTGTCCTGCATTATTTGAATACATGTATCACACTTGTGTCTTGCATTATTTGACTACATGCCCTTTGATTACAGTTTCGTATTGCCATTTCTATTGAAAGATTAGAAAAGTAATTCAGTTTCCTCCTGATTGATTTACATTTTAATTATTATTGATAGCTGGGATGCAATAAACATGCACCTCCATGTATATAGATATACCCCATTTCCAGTGTTGATTGAAAGAAGATTCTAAATATGAATTCTGATTCTTTTGTGTAATTCCCAAAAAGGGAAAAAAACCAGATCTGATTTATCAAGTTTGTTTATGAGGAGAGACAATGGATTTTGACTTGTCCTTGATAACTGACTCTTACATTTACTATTCTCATGATTAAGTCTGAACATTTCACTGCTCACACATTTCTGTTGCTGGGAAGAGTGGAACCCACTTCTGTCATGATCTGTCCTCTCCCCATAACTAGAACAGTTTTATTTCAGCAACAAAAATGCCCCGTCCTGTGTAGGAATCAACTCTGTGAATGCAGCTTAAAGCTCATATTTGCTTGAGGCTTGGAAGTCTGCAGCATGGGCAGGGGGCATCTCCTTTTTTGCAAACTCCATTTCTGCTCCACTCAGGGTGGTGCCTGGGGCAAATGGAAAAGGCTTTGCTGCATTTATCATTTTGGTCTCGAGCCTTCTAGGTGATCAGATCTTCTGCTGACTCTCTCATGGAGATTCTGCAGGTTATTATTTGGAGAATTCTTAGAGCATCTTGTAATGCAGGATTTGTTTCTGGAAGCTGGCCCTACTTTCAATTCTTTGTCCTCTAGGCTTCTAGTTACCTCTTCCACCTTCCTCTTCTACATCAACTCACACCCACCCCTGTGGTCTTCTTGGGTGAAGTGTCCTTCAAGTGACTTCAGGTTGATTCACCTAATTCCCGGGAAAAGTGCACATTGGAATAGTAGAGCTGCTCCCCCAGTGAAATGTCATTCTTTCCATGCCTCGGGGTTTTGAAGACACAGCCTCTCTCTTATATAACTCCTTTTACTCTCAGACTCCAGAAAGCACATGCCCTCTATGTGCTCTCCTTGAAGCCCCTCTCACTTGGCATAAGATAAGAGGGATAATACCTCTTTCCTCAACCATGGGATAGAAACATCTCAGCATTCTCACAGGAATGCTCTCTCTCTCCTTTTAGTTGCATTCATTCATAGCCTGGAGAAAGGTCAGGAATTTCTCCTGGCAGAACTGGTTTTAAAATCACTTAGTAAATTCAGCATTGTTGCCTTAGCGCCTTGATCTAGGTTATAGGGGTATTTGTCACCTCTTTTTCTTCACTGAAACAAGAAGCAAGCTTTTTAAATTTAGTGTCATATTACAGAAATATGTGTATCTTGATGTGGGAAACAAAGGCAAAAAAATTAAATTTCTTTACTACTTACAGGCCATTGACAAGTCCTTGAAACAGACAGAGTGACATTCCTCTAGGAACTCAGCTGACTTGATATTAATACTTTGCTAAGGGCAAAAGACAACCTTAGCTTAACATTATCTACTCCCCCACCCCCACCTCCAGGATACTACAAGTCTTCTTTAACATGTAAAAAATCTTTGGAAACTTCTTTTATCTCTAGCTCCCAAGATATATGTTGGCAACAATCTCCTAAGCATATGGCCTACTGATATACCTCTGAAGGGCCTCATGACTAAGGTTTTATTAGACAGTAATAAATGACCTTTTCTTAACACCCTCAAGGTGTGGGAAACCTTGCTTCCAAAATTCCTTAGAGACTTACACTATCCCTAACCTCCTCCCAACTTGAAAGTATATAATCAGCCACTCCTCATGATACTAGTGCAACTCTTTCTGTCTATAGGCCCTGTCCCTGCACTTTAATAAAATCACAAGACATTTCAAGAATTCTTTCTTTGCTGTTGGCTCCAAACCCTAACATTCTCTCTACATCAGTGATGATGAAGGTAGTAGTTCTGGTGGTGGAGATGTTGGTGAAAGTGAGAGTATTTGAAGGATTGGTTATTGTAGAGGTATAAGAGGTGGAGGTGGAAGTGGGGGTGGTTGTGGAGATAGTGGTGGTGATGGAGGGGGAGGTAATAATGTTGGTGGAGGTGAAGGTGGTGATGGTGGTAGAGGTGGAGTTGGAAGTTGTGATGAAGGTGAAGGTAAATATGGTGGAGGTGGTAGTAGAGTTAGAGGTCAGTGGTGTTGAAGAGGAAAAATTACCCAAAGCAGCCCCAGGCTGGCAGGCCCCAAAAGATAAGAAGTTACTAACAATAAGCTAGAGATAACCAGAAGCCCTGATGGGAGTAAGAGACAACCAGACATTTCTGCTTCTGCAAAACCCCCTCCCCTCCAGTTTAAACCCACCTACCAACAGTCAGCATAGCCCTTGAAACCTGGCCCCCTGCACTCCTCTATAAAAAGCTTTATAATTCCACGGCCCTATGCCCAGAATTTTGAACACAAACTATTTTGGGTCCTTTGATGTAAAATAAACCTGAGTTCTCCTACTTCTCTGAGTGTTGCTTGGTTGTTCACCAGTCTGATTATTTTCAGTAACAGTGTTGGTGTTGGTGGAGGTGAATCCTGTGAGGCTGTGGCAAAGTAGACACAAAGCAATCCTAAAGGAATCCTCTATGCTCAACAGTATAGACTTCCACAGAACATAATCTCCACTGAGGATGAGTTCACAGTAAAGAAATTTCAAACCACAATAGGAAATGAATTATGTAAACAAGAGTCAGCAGACAACACAAATAGGGAATTTGCATCCTAAGTCTGAGATTTAAGATCTAAAAGAGATCTTAGAAGGAAAAAATTAAAGTGATGGGAATAGAGAAAGTTTGAAATAAATTTTTAAGTCCTTGTTCAAACACACTAAGTTCTGAGCAAAATAAAAACAAATGCATACCTAGATATGTTATAGTAGTTTTTCTGAACTTCAAAAGCAAAAATTAGAGAAAAATCACAAAAGCCACTGAGATAATTGACAGACTAGGGAGAAGAAACAAGAGGCAGCTAGTAGTCCTCCAAGGACTGTGGTTCCTCCGTCAACAACTAGAGAGTCAAGAAAAAAATGGAATCATACTTTAAAAGTGCTGAGAGGACTAACTACTGGGAAAAGGCAATATTTCCAGGCAATATTTTCAGAGATTCTTGAAGTATAAGTAATAGTTAAAAATCTTCACTTGAAGTAAAGAATAACTAAAGCTTGAACTTCAGCAAAAAGGAAATTAATCCAAAAGGGAAAGAATAGGACACAGAAAACAATGATGAATAAGAACTCCATACATCTTGGCAAATCCAAATAAGTATTAATTATAAATAATAACAATAAAAGCTGATCTGGGTAAATTTTAGAAAGGCAATAGAACTAAATATTGGGAAACAATAAATATAGAAGATGACAAGAATTTACAGGGAAGAGAGTCTGTGAGTCCTGTATTCTATAGCCAGAACAGAGATATCTATTAACTTTCAACTATGTTAAATAATCATATTGGACAGTTAAGAGTAATCTCTCAAAGAGCATAAATGGGATGTATAACTTCCAAACCAGTTGAAATAATATGGGAACAACAACAAAACCCAAACAACTTATCAATTTAAAAAAAGGTAGAAAGAGGGTGGGCAAGTAAGTGAAGAAAATGCTTAAGTTAAATACATAAGTAATATGGTAGAAATCACTCCAGGTGACCCGTGACAAGGGAAGGTGGAAAATGGGGCAGGTCTCCTAAAGCATCTGGTTTAGCCCCAGCTCAGTTTGACAGGGTGGTCTGGGAACCTCACAGGGAGAGGCAGGGGAACTGGAAGGAATGGCCTATCTCATACAGAAATGACATCTGCCTGGGCTCAGTTTGAATTCTGTGTCCACTCAATACAACCATTCTTTCTTTGACCTTTTGTCCTTATTTCCAAACCAGTGTGTTGTTCTTAATTGTCTCTGGGTATCTCTGGTTTGTTGCTGGATCCATAGTCAGCTTAGACTGATAGAAAAATCGAGCAGGTGTGACCTGAGAGAGCATGGTACATGTTTCCCATTTTTCTGAGGAAACAAACCACATGCAATATAAATTGTCTGTTCTCTGCTCATCCATGCTCCAGGTACTGCTGGTGGGGGTGGGAAGGTGGCACCACCCATGAAGTTTCAGGAAAAAATATATGCCTTTCTAGCTAAATGTGGGTAAAAAAAGCAAAAGATGATAGAGTCTTTGGTGACTGTGAAATAGATTCCTTTCTGGTCACATTTTCAGATGGTTATAGCATTTAAAATAGGCTCCTTAAAACACATGAACTTTATAACCTAGATATGGCACAACCAGTTTTAATTTTAGGAAGCTATTTGAAATCTATTCCATCAAAAGATAAATCTTTTGCTTCTTCCCTGGGCCCATTTTATCCTATTTGTTTCCTTCCTTTGAAAACAGAGTCAAAGAGAAGGCAGGAATAAGCACTTCTCCTCCTGACCTTTTTTTCTTGCACTGCAAAAGATCATTCTTGCCAGCTTGAAGTAAGAAGAAAAGAAACCCTCAGTCTTTCAGTAGAAATAGGCTAGGCTCCTGGGGAGAACCCAGAGCTGAATTTAAAGAAACAGTCTTGACAAACCACTGTAGGTTCTGAGTGATCATCCAAAGTTACTCAAGGGCACACAGTATTTGAAGTATTTGCTATTTGTGCACTGGAGGGGCCTCTAAATGTCAGCTCCCCTTCAGAACTTCTACATGAGCCCCAATGGCCTACCCCATGCTTCTGCCAGACAGCAAGACTCAACCATTTGCTTTTTCCTTGTAAATAACCCACTGGCTTTTCCTTCATAAACTTTTTCTTTCTTTCTTTCTTTTCCTTCTTTCTTTCCTTCTTTCTTTCCTTTCCTTATTTCTTTCCTTTTCTTTCTTTCTTTCTTTCTTTCTTTCTTTCTTTCTTTCTTTCTTTCTTTCTTTCTCCCTTAATTTTATTTTGTTATGGTAGGAACTTACCATGTGATCTTCCCTCTTAACACATTTTAAGTTGTACGATATGATATTGTTATTGTTGGGCCGACGGGGTCCGGGGAACTGACAAGGCCACAAGACGGCGGCTGCCCTACTGTCTCACCGCCCCGCCCCCCTCTAATCAGCTTCCACTCTCAAAAGACCGCCAAGGCCAGAGCTTCGGCGGGAAACCGAGGGCTGAACTCCATCCAATCTCCTACCAATTACGGTCATGTTCCCCTGTTCCGCCCACACCCCATAAAAACCCGTGCGCATCCTCCCCAGGTGCGACTTCCCCGACTCCCTTCTCTCGGAGTCGTGGAACCTCGCCCGAGGGCACCTCTATTAAAAATCTCCCCTCGTGCCTATTCGTCTGGTGCTTTGTTCAATCCGCCGTTACTGGGAGGGCTACCGGGAAACCTTACAGTTATCTACAGGCACAATGTTTTACAGCATATCTCTAGAGCTTATTCATTTTGCTTGACTGAAACTTTATGTCTGCTTATTAGGAACTCTCTGTTTCCTCTTCCTTCAGGCCCTGGCACCCACCATTCAACACTTGGCTTCTGTGAATTTGACTATTTTAGATGCTTCATGTAAATGGAGTCATAAATCATCTTTTTGTGAGACTTACTTTTGTAGGCTTACTTCACTTAGCATGTTTTCAAGGTTTTTTCACATTGCATATTGCAGATTTTCCTTCTTTTTTAAGGCTGGATAATATTCCATTCTACGTATGTAACATATTTTCTTATTCCATTCATCTGTTAGACATTTAGATTGTTTCCACACCAAGCCTGTGTGAATAGTGTTGCAATGAACATGGGAATGCAGAAATCTTTTCAAGATCCAATAAAAACAAGTGTAAGTGTTCCTCAAAAAATTAAAAATAGAACCACCGTACACTCTAGCATTTGCACTTCTGAATATTTATCCTCTTCTCTTTTTGCATGATGCTCATTTTAAAAACTTTCCTTTTTTCCATCAGAAATGCCATATATTATTGTAATATTTTTGTTCAGTTTAATATCATAGCCATTTTTTCAGCTTTTATTATGTGCCTAGCACAACTGAGAGGTTACTGATGTGGGAAAGAAAGCCAGAAGAAAAGTTATTAAATTTCCTTACTACCTACAATCCACTGACAAGTCCTTGAAATGGGCAGAGTGACATTTATCTAGGGACTCAACTGCCTCAGTATTAATACTTCGCTAAGGGCAAAAGGCAATCCTAGCCTGACAGATCCCCAGCCCCAATCAGGATCCTGTAAGTCTACTTTAACATATAAAAATTCCTTTGGAAACTTCTTTTATCTCTAAACCCTCCAAGATATGTGCTGGCAATCATCCCCAAGCATATGGCCCACCAATATACATCTGAAGGGTCTCCTGACTAAGATGTTATTAGATGGTAATGAATGACCTTTTCCCAACAACAGTTAGCCCCTTAAGGTCCTGGAAACCTTGCTTCCAAAATTCCTTAGAGACTTATGCTATCCCTGACCCCCTCCCAACTTGCAAGTAAATAATGGGCCACCCCTCACAACTCCAGGGCAGCAGGTCTTTCTGCCCATGGGCCCTGTGCTGGTGCTTTAATAAACCACCATTTTGCACCAAAGATGTCTCAAGAATTCTTTCTTGGTCAGCTCTGGACTCCACCCCACTGAACCTCACTTGTATTCTAAAACTTCATCAATACCTTTGATGTAGGGAACAAAGGCAAAAGAAATGCAGATAAAATTAAATTTCCTTCTAACCTGCAGCCCATTGGCAAGTGCTTGAGATAGGCAGAGTATGACATTCCTCCAGAAATTTCGAACTGTCTTAATGTTAATGCTTTGCTAGAGAGAAAAAACAACCTTAGCTTGACAATAGCTAGACCTCCAGAGTCCTGAGAGTCTTCTTTAACATATGAAAATCCTTTTGGAAATTTCTCTTTGTCTTTACCTCCCTCAACTCCAAATATATAATCAATTGCTCCTCACAACCCTAGTGCAGCTCTTTCTGCCCATGAGTCCTGTCCCTGTGTTTTTAAAAACCCACATTTTTTCACTGAAAATGTCTTAAGAATTCTTCCTTGGCTGTTGTCTTTGAACTCTAACATTTCCACATCACCTTCAAGATGCAGTCTCAACATGCCTGGTAGCTGGGGAAGAATGCAGGTCCTGGCCAGTTCACACTGCACCAACTGAACTTGCATTTTAAATCTTGAGGTGCTCTGATCTTGAATCTGACTCTAAGAAAGAAATCCCCCACATATAAAGTGAGCTGCTACTCATTGAGCTACCCCTGTTTTCCTTAGTCTTTATTTTCTAAAGGATCTCAAGATTTCTGAACTTTTTCCTTTTGATTTGTGGTCTTGCTTCCTGCTATCAGGAAGGAGCTGGCACTAGGCATTTTGCACACATATTGACCAATTAGTTCCCCATCCTCAGCATTATACCCCTAATTTCCCTAAGGTAATAATGCCATTAGCCACAACACTGTCAACAAAAAACAATGGGAGGCCATTAGAATAAAGAGGGTGAGCAGGAAGCACCTCTGAAGAGGGCTGTGAAAGCTTCTCTTGTCTTCATTTCCCTGCAGAAAATGGTGTCAATATATTTAAAAAGCTGGCTGTGCATTACAAAGCATGTCTGCTGACAAATCTACTTGTCCCATTTGCACCCTCCTGTGTAGCCTGAGCATGCAGCATTTATTAAAGAGGCCTTTTTTTTTTCTTTCAGGGTAGAGTGCCTTAAAGAAAACTTGCCAGCTCCATTGCTGCCAAAGAAAAGCACATTTTTCTCTATGTGGGTCCCAGATGATAGAGTCCCCAATTCCCTTTGAGCAAAAAATAGAACAGGTCATGCCAAGATAAGCAGATGTCTTTTTTGTTTTTAATTGTACTTATTTACTTGAGAGAGAGAGCAAGGAAGAGCATGAGTGGGATGAGAGGCAGAGGGAGAAGAAGACTCCTCACCGAGCAGGGATCCCCATTTGGGGCTTGACCCTGGAACTCTGGGATCATGACCTGAGCCGAAGGCAGATGTTTAACCAACTGAGCCACCCAGACACCAAGATAAGCAGATGTTTTACCCCCAAACCCAAACAAGATACTTTTAAGTCCTAGAATTAAACAGCAAAGGGTGGTATTGATGAGGGAGCAGAAGGCTAGCTGAAGACAAAGTATAAGCTGACACCCCTGCAACCTCCCCTTCTCCTTCCCCACTCCTGGGTGGGACATGTGTGACACTCTTCCAGGAAGCTCCCAACTGTCTTAATGTTAATGCTATGGTAGAGGGAAAAACAACTTCAATTTGAAAATGGCAAGGTCTCCAGTATCTTGTAGGTCCTCTTTATCATATGAGAGTTCTTTTTTTTTTTTTAAAGATTTATTTATTTGACAGAGAGATTACAAGTAGGCAGAGAGGCAGGCAGAGAGAGAGAAGGAAGCAGGCTCCCTGCGAAGCAGAGAGCCCGAAGCGGGCCTCGATCCCAGGACCCTGAGATCATGACCTGAGCCGAAGGCAGAGGCTTTAACCCACTGAGCCACCCAGGCACCCATGAGAGTTCTTTTGAAAGCCTCCCTTTTTCCTTACCACTCCCAGCCCCATAGTATATAATCAACCTCTGTGCAGTTCTTTCTGCTCATGGGTCCTGTCCCTATGCTTTTGTAAAGTCACCTTTTTGCATCAAAGATGACTCAAGAATTCTTTCTTTGCCATCAGCTCTTAACCTCACCCCACCAAACCTCACATATATTCAAACTACATCACTATGACCAGACTGTCACTCCAGTCAAGATCTTTCTTCATAAAGCTTGACAGGGACAGGTGCCCCTTATTGCAGTGATATATACACTACTTAAATACTGTTTTTTTTTAATTTAAATGTTTGTAATTAAATTATTTTACAAATGGGGAACTCATTATTGAAGGATCCTATGATGAGATCTCTTTATAAAGCAGTAATTCCTTTAGGTTTACATAAAATCAATATAATAAAATTATAGGAAGTGTCAAAAATGATAAAAATTAACCACCTGCAATCTCCAAACTTGAATGTGATTCATTTCAATTGTGCTTTTTTTCTGGCTTTTTGTGTATTAGTTATATACATTTTACTTAATTGAAACTGCAGATTAAATTAACATCAGGTTCTTCTTTGCCTCTCACTCTACATCATTATATCTTAAATACTATCCATATTTGTATTATTGTACATTGAACAAATTTCCAGTTTTTTACCACGGTAGTAAATGTGATGAATGTTTTGAGCGTCTCCACTTCCTACCATGTCTAATTAACTCGTAGTGCTAATAATAGGGCAAGTGTGATTATTTTGTGGAAATATGTGAGACCATTCAGTGGGGCACCAGGACATTTGGAAAATACTTGATTACACATAAAAATACCTCCCACACCCTCTTTAGTCTTCTATAGAATAATTTTCTTAATAAATTCCTGGAGCAGTATGCTAGACTTTTATCATTACCAATGTATCTAATGCTTAAATCTGATTATTTTAATATATATTTTGAGTTTTCTTCAATGGGGCAAATGACTGTGGCATAACATTTTCTAGTTCCCTTTTCCTATATGGCTTCCTCTGGTTTATAAGAATGTCCTCCTTTGAATCTTCCCTTCTTTGCGGAGTGTGCATGAGTTAGGTAATTTTTACAAAGCATGGTTTTCAGAAATCAGTGTTGTAGTTGAGACTAAACACATCACACTTGCTATTAGAAGAGACATCATTTTTTGGTAAACTGAAGACTGAGTACTGATTGCCTGCCCTATATAGAATCCTAAAACAGAAAAAAAATATCTCCAAATTTGGATTTGCCATGGGGAGCTCGTGTGTCTGTGCCAAATGCTATGCTGGAAATTTCATCAACCTTACCTCTTGTGGAGGGTAGTCAATTAATAACTAAAAGACAATGCTCTAAATCTTCTTAAAAGGTAGTTATTTGCTAGAGGCTCTGAAGTGACTTATCTACATGCCTCCTGTCTTGTGTTAAGTTTAAACTTCTTACATTAATTTGAATCATGGAGGAAACTTTGCCTTCCCAAATTATTTATATGAGTGGGACTTGTGATGAGGGAGCAAGAGGCTAGCTGAGGACAAAACAGAAGCTGGCACACTACCCCCCCCCCCCATGTGATATGTGCAACATTCCTCAGGCACTCCTGGCTACCCTAAAAGAAGAACAAATGGTTAACTAATAGAGATCACAGTCCTGCAGAACAGTCTTCCTCAGTTTACAAATGTCGTGGTGATTTACAAGGAAGAAGGTATCTTATCAATACCCTAAGTTCCAGAGAAATGTAACTTAGTTCCTGAAGCCCTAACATCACCCTCCCCTCCATAAAACTGAAGGAGGCTTAGGCAGAAGGAAATGTAAATAAAGTTGAATTTCTTCTAAACCCAAAGCCCATTCACAAGGACCTGTGATAGGAGGAATGTAATACTCCTTCAGGAAACTCCCAACTGTTTTCACGTTAGTGCTTCATTAGAGGGAAAAACAGCCTTTTCTTGAAAATAACCAGGTCTCCAGTATCATTAGCATATGACAGTCCTTCTGGACACCCCCTTTGTCTCCACCCACCCAACTCCTGAGTAATATAATCAGCTGCTCCTCAAGCCCCTAGTGCAGTAGCTCTTTCTACCCATGGATCCTGTCCCTGTGCTTTAATAAACCACCATTTTGCACCAAAGACAGCCAAAGAATTATTTCTTGGTCGTTAGCTCCAGACTCCACCCCACTGAACCTCACCTATATTCCAAAACCACATCACTTGGGGCATGAACCTATTGTGGGAATGGCTCTGAGTATTTTGCCTCTTTTTCTCATTAAGTAGTGGTGTGTGTGTGAACATGCTTGAGAAAAGCACACACATAAATAAATGTATGATTCACGACTCTTCAAACTCCCTTCCCCTGCTGTCCTTCTTTCTGAAAGGTGACTGTTTTCTATTGCTGTTGTAAAACATTGTTACCAATACACTGACTTAAAACAACACAAATTTATTATCTAACATTTTTGGAAGTCAGAAGTTCTAAAGTCAAGATGTTGGCAGATTTGCATTCTTTTCTGGAGGTTTTAGGAAATAATCCATTTTCTTGCCTTTCCCACCTTCTAGAGGTCCCCCACATTCCTGGGATCATTGACCCTACTTCATCTTCAAAGCCTTTGTAATGGGCAGCTGAGTGTTTTTCACATGACATCACTCTGACCCTGCTTCCTTAGTTACATCTCTGAATCTGATTCCTGCTCCTTTCACTTTTAAGGACCCTTGTAGTTATATAGGGACTACAGAATATTTCAGGAAAATCTCTTAATATCAAAATCCTTAACCTTAATCACATCTGCAATATCTCTCTTGTCATGTTTCTATAATCATAAGTTTTGGGAGATTAGGGTGTGGGCATCTTTCTTTGGCCATGATTCTGCCAACAGTGCTAACACAGTCTTTACTTTTTACATTATGGTTTGCATTTCCTGAAACTATACCTTATGTACTTTTTGTGTCTGACTTTCTCCTCACATTATGTGAGACTATATTGTTTCATGTAACTCTAGTTCATTTATTCCTTACTATAATCTTCTATTGTGTGAATACACCATAATTTATGTATATACTCTAAGTGGATGGCTATTTGGATTATTCCTAGTTTTGACCCTTTACATATGCAGCACCTTCTTGTTCCTGTGTCTTGGTGTTCCTAGGAATGGCATTACTGGACAAGAGAACTGATGTGAATAAATTTCCTGGTTTGCCTGGAACAGTCTCTGCTTATGTCTGCTGTCCTGGTGTCATCTGGTTAGATTCTTCATTTGTTCTCCAAAACATAGTCACCCTAGTCATATTGAATGCTTGTTTCCAAATCCAGTAATGACACAAGATTATTTCTAAGCTGATGGAAATTTATGCTTGGCATCCTCACTAACATTTGTTTTTGACCATCTTTTTCATTAATTAGCATTTTTCTGATTACTAATAAGATTGAGAATCTTTTCATATATTTATTGTCCATTTAGAAATACTTTGAAAAAATCCCTGCTTAGATCACTTCCCCATTTTTCAGTTGAGTTGTTAGTCTTTTTCTTATTGATTTGTTAGGAACTCTGGATATTCTGGAGATGACTTTTGTTGATTACATAAATTGCAAACATCTTTTCTTAGTCTGTGGTTTGTCTTTTCACTTTCATAATAGTGCCTTTTAGGAATAGACAGTTTTAATTTAAATGTAGTTTGAATTACCTATCTTTTCCTTTATGATTAGTCCTTTTCGGGTCCTAGTTAAGAAATCTTTCTCCTTCCCCAAGATCATGAAAATATTTTCCTTTATTACCTTATTGAAGAGTTTTGTTTTACTTCTTATATTTAGATCTACAATCCTCCTTAACTTGATTTTTTTAATCAAGAGGTACAGCTTTAATTATTTTTTCAAGAAGATACACAAATGATGCGGCACCATTTATCTAAAATGCTATCCTTCCCCCCCTCCATCATTTGCTATACCAAGTTTTCAAAAACCAAGTGTGAAAATATTCATAGGTTAATTTCTAGGCTTTCTATTCTCTCTCATTGATCTAAATATCTATCCTTGGAACAGTATCACTCTGCCTTATCTACTGCAGCTTTATAATAAATCATGATATTTAGAAGGGGAAATCCCCCTTCATTTTTCTTTCTTAAGGGTATCTTCACTATCTTTGGCTCTATGAAATTCATTTAGATTTCAGAATTATATTATTAGTGACCTTCAAAATATTTGTTGTGATTTTTATTGAGATTGCATAGATCAATTTAGAGAGGAATTACATTTTTAACAGTATTGTATTTTTCAACATAAAATTGTTTTGAAATAAAGAACACATCAATAAGATCTAAAATGCTATAATTCTAAGTCACTAAAAGAGACCCTGGTTTTACATGTAGACCCATTGAATTCAATATTGATATTAATATCTATAACATGACCATAACCATTTTATTTCTTCTGATGTGAATTAACCTGAACTATGTAACAAAACCCCATAGTCTTCTCACTGGTACTTTGTCTAAAGCCATGCCACCTTATCTAGAGTTTTTAACTTTTTTAATCAGTAGGAACAGTTTAGGGAGGTGGCTTTTCAGAATTTTTTGCTATCTTGGAGTGGATTTTAAGATAAAGATTCTGAAAACTTTGGCATAGCAGGCAGTTTCCACTTTTAGAATAGGTGTATTTCAAGTAGTTTGTGACTTGAAATGGTTTTTCCAATGGAGCATGGTTGTCTGTGGGGGTTTAGTACCCTGAAAGACCCCAAAGCCCAAAGATATGTGATATTATCACCATTTTATACATAAGCAGATCAAGTCAGAGGCAGATTAAATGACTTGCTCTTGCTCACACAACCAGCAAGTAATAATGTTGGTATTTAAACCTGGGAAGCTTGGCTCAAGATCTGCTGTCCTGAACTATCTACGTTGTCTTTAAATTTTTTCGTAAACAAATTAGGATTCATTTTTCTCAACAAACAAAGAATCTGGAAGTAGGCAGCTCCTGACTGTATCTTTGTCATTCTTTTTGTATTTCTCTCATGGTCACAAGATAGCCACCATAGCCAGCCCCTCAACTGCATGTTAGGTGGAACAAAGTAGGGGAAAGAATGGCACCTGCAATGTCTGCTCTGTGAGTAATGCTTTTCCCCAGACTAAGTCCAACAGAAGAACATATCCCTCTACCCAAAAAGTTGAGTGAGGAAAACTCTAGGAGGGAGGTAGTACTAGATGAGCCTGTCCTCCACAGAGTCAGTCTCAGCTCCCAAGACTTGTACCAAGGCTCCAAAAGGCCACCATAGAACATCACATCAGAAAAGCCTCTGGTTTACTAGAACATTGAAAACTCCCATTTCCCTTCAATTTTTCTAAAAATTTCCTAGGGTCTCTTACTATAAATGAAAAGTTTAAAGTTTCATTGTCTTATTTCTTGGTCATTATTGAAATTAAACTTTTAAGTTGATCCATCAGAAATTTGCATTAGGAAAAAGAGCAGGTGATTTTGATATTCAAAGCAGAGAAACTCTTTTGTGTCTCTCTAATTTCCCACAAAATCAGCACAACAGAGTTCTAGACAAAGGAAGGAATCAGTAAACATTTACTGATTTGAACTGAAATTATATAAAACTCAGACAAAAATAATATATTTGACATTGACATTGGATAAAAACAGGCAATGGAAAGCATAAAAACACCTATATAAAATAACAAACCAAATGAGAATCAATTACTTGAGCATCTAAATTTATCTGAAGATTAAAGTTTTCACAAAGTATAAAATCCCTTTATGTTGATCATTAGCACAGGACTTCCCCACCCCTCCCCCACACCTCATTTGTTCTTTAATCAATAGTTTGGTCTCAAGTGTAGCTCTGACCCAGTAGACAGCACTCATTCAAAGAATGAATTTTCTTTTCTCTGTAGAGAAGCATAAAGTATAAAGATGCAGGATCAGAATGGGTCTCCTTATATAGGATTTTCAACACACTTTTCACATCAACTTATAGAGCACAAGCATAATTTAAATCTCATGTTCACTGATGACAGAGACTAGTAGTCTTTGACTGGTGATAACAATAAACTCAGTGTGATATCTCAAAGTCCTGAGTTTTTGCCTGAAGTGGTTAAATAGTGGGATCACAGTGATTTTAAACCAACCATGAGTTCATGATAGAGTTGACTAATTTCAAAAAAGAAAGAGAAAAGAGAAAAAAATAAACATGATTAGAATTGAAGCTCCCTGACTTATTTTTCTACTTTTATCACTAACTGTACAAAATTTAGGCAGATCACTCCATCTTCCAGTGCCCAACTGAACTAGAAACAAGAGAACTTCTTTCTGAATTTATCTTGAGGGGCAGTGCTCTGAATGACTTTAAGGAAATGGTATTATTTTTAACTTTATTTTTTTGCAGATCCCTATTTCCTTCGTTTTTGTGGCTTTCTAGTTTAGCCAGAATCTCAGCCTGTTCTTTACCAACAGACAATATTGCTTTATCAAAAATGTCCTATTTCCAAGATCTGGGCCATGAGCCAATGTTTGGTAAAATCTAACTCAAGAGGACAGCCTCATTTTTCCTCTCTGTTTCACTTGGGTCAGGCAGTAAGTGGCATCTAAGGTAAAGAAGACACATTTATCCACCACATTGTTAGTCTTACAAATAGATTTGACAAGGAACCCTAATCTGCCCAGGAGCCAATGGGGCATTCTCATTATCCCAGTTACCAATTTGTCTCTCCCTAAGTCTGCTTCCTGACTTTGCATTCTCTCCCCAACCCCTTGTCAGGCTTCTACTTCTCACATTCCAAGTCAGTGTCTATCCTGTTTCCACTTTCCTTTCTTCTTCACATTAATCTCCCCAGTTCAGTGCCCCCTCTTTTCTTTTGTCTTTGCTCATTTTCTTTCTCTCCTTCATTCCTGGATTTTCCATTCTTTTCATTTTCTTTTTGATATTTCTTTTTGTTTGTGCTTTACAACTGCTGGTATCATTTGCATGCCTAAAGGAAATGCAGAATCTCTGAAAAGGCAAAAACATCTAGAATCAATTAAATCATGCCCTACCTGGCCTACTCAAATGAAATTACCTTTTCCCATTTTTTTAAACAAATTTTAAGATAAGATCTGAAGTGAGCCTAGGCTCAAATAGCCCTGCTGTTCTTCTAGAGAAAGTTAACTTTTAAACAATTCAACTAGTTTATTAAATCATTTAAATGATAAATATTGTAACCCTGTCAGGCAGAAAGAGAGAGGAACCAAGGGAAGGACAAAGTTGGATAAAAAGAATAATAAACAGTTACCATGAAAAATGCTTTTAAGTCAGTAAATAAAATATTAGCACTATGTTTTAAAATTAAAACAAAAACCTTATTTAAAGGGGGATGGAGGGAAGGGTGAGCCTTGTGGTATATTGTATTGCAATACACCATGTATTGCATGGAGCACTAGGTGTTATACATAGAAAATGAATCTTGGAACACTACATAAAAAACTAATGATGACTAACATAACACAGTGAAAAATAAATAAATAAAAAGATATATGCACCCCTATGTTTACTGTAACATTACTTATAATGGCCAGGAAGTGAAAGCAACCCAAGTGTACATCAATAGATGAATGGATGAAAAAGATGCATTAACAACATAAGTCAGACAGAGAAAGATAAATACCATATGATTTCACTTACACGTGGAATCTAAAAAACAAAGCAAATGAAAAAAAAAAACAAAAGAGACTAAAGGATAGAGAACAAACTGGTGGTTGCTGGGGATGAGGTGGGTGGAACTGATAAAAGGGATTAAGAGGTATAAATATCCAGGTTTGAGATAAGAAAGTTTTGAACATGAAAGGTACAGCCTAAGGAATATAGTCAATCATATTGTAATAATGTTGTATGGTGACAGATGGTGAGTATATATACTGTGGTGAGTATTGAGTAATGTATAGAATTGTTGAATCAGTATATTGTATAATAAAAACTAATTTAACATTGTATGTTAATTATACTTCAATAAAAACTATATATAGATCAAGAAAAAACGGTTGATTTATTTCAAATTTCTTGTGACAAACACATGGAAAATAGACCAGGAGTAGGAATTTTAAAGGATTTCAAGAAAATCCTAACAGAACCCAGGAGAACAGACATCAAAATGGAAAGAAAAATTAAGATGAGAACCTAAGGAACTTAAGTTAGCAGAAAGGAATTAAAAGTGAGGAAAAAAGGAGACTATAATATTCTTAATTTATAATACTTTAATGAAAGGCTTAGTCCTAACAGTGATGTTTTTCTTACTCTGTGACTTTATAAATCAACATAATGAATGTGCTTCCACTGACACAATTGGCTCAGCTTTGGCAAAATAACTGAAATAACAAAAATGTCTTCATGTTCTTTGGTAAGCCCCTCTTGCTTCTTCTAGCACTAATTTCCTCCATCCCCAGCACACTTTGTCAGGCCCCTCAGAAAAGGAAGGAAAATACAATCTCCTGGCCCTTCACTCACTTAATTTCCAGGATGAGAGGGAGGGGAAGAAGAGGGAGAGGAAGAGTAGAATAAAAACCGAAAGAGGTACAAAGCATTTTCCTAGTTTCTTTGCATGTTGCCTTATTTATTTATTTTATTTATTTATATTTTACTTTTATTTTTATTTTTTGCCCAAGGGGTACAGGTCTGTGAATCATCAGGATTACATCTTTCACAGCATTCACCAAAGCACAAACCATCCCCAATGTCCATAACCCATCCACCCTATCCCTACCCTCCCACCCCCCAGGAACCCTCAGTTTGTTTTGTGAGATTAGGATAGGAGTCTCTTATGGTTTGTGTCCTTCCCCATCCCACCTTGTTTCATTATTTTTCCCTCCCTACCCCCCACGACCCACCACCCTGCCCCTCAAGTTCCTCATATCAGAGAGATCATATGATAATTGTCTTTCTCTGATTGACTTATTTCGCTCAGCATAATACCCTCCAGTTCCATCCATGTCGTTGC